>CBVK0100408697.1:0-11386 GCA_900067695.1 Picea abies | reverse complement strand
CGTGACCTTAAAAATAGATTATTATTATTATTATTATTATTATTATTCACCAAGGTTTCTACATTTTAAAATAAATTTTCATCCTTAAAATTATCCCTGATAGAAAAAATGTTTATTTCAAGAGAGGAAGCTTAAAATATCCAATTTAAGCAAAATTGAGGTTGTGCATGATATGCGTATTTGTAGGGATGCAATAGGTTACAAAGCATTACTAAGTGGTGATTCTGATAAATAGCCAATTCCTTGCTTTGTGAGAGGAATTGGAGTACTTGTATTTATATTCATTTAATGTAAATAAACCGATTACTAGGATTAAGAGCAAAACACCTAGTTTTCATTGATACTACCCTTCAATGAAATGAAAATAATTAATTTACTGAAGAATATCCAACATAAGAATAAAAGATAATTCAATTCCATATAGTATGAGTATTTAATAATTGAATAATAAATAATAGATATAGTAGAATGTTGTGATACAATGTCATGTGGCACTATACTGATACGCATCGACTAGTCACTATTGTTGATGGGTCATGTCCCTTGGTTAAGTCGTGTCCTTAGTTAGCATGTGTTATTTCATTTATTATTATTATTATGTTCATTACATTTCATATCCCTTGAAGATGCTTTGCCCTCTAAGCATTTTATGGAAAAGCTTGTCTTTGTTCTAGCTTGTAATGCATCTCATGATTCTTCATTCTTGAAGTTGTGTTGGTTGATGAAACACGACTATATGAGTTACAAAGCGATGGGAAGAACTATCATATTGTGAAAGGTTCAAACCACCCTAATTCAATTTTCTCTAAAATGTGTGGTGATAATTTTTGTGATCTAGGAAATGATATGATTCCACACTTGAGCTTCTCTTGAATATAATATGATCTTCACCTAGTTTATCATATTGATTTCATTTCTAAGTAGTTTGTTGAATAATGCGATGACTTTTATAATTAGGATGATGATAAAGCATCCATGTATCTTATGTCTTGTTTTTGAAAACTTTTCCTTTTGATACTTTTGGTGATTTATTGATTGATAAGATTTCAATATAAACATGTTTCTGATTTTTTATGTCCAATGGATCTATATTGGTTCATTTTTCCAAGGTCTATGTTTTTACATTTGATGACTTCTTTATTTCAACGACACTAGTCATAGTTTCTTTATCGATCAATGATTCTTTGTTGGTAAGTTGCTCTAGTATTTCGTGTTGTGACTTCTTCTCACTTTTTAGTTTCTTGAGCTTTGCAATCAAACTTGATTTGACTATGATTCTTAAGGTGAGAAATTTATTTGTATTTATCCACGAAAACCTTGTCAAATTCTTTCTGGGGATCTTGCAACTTTTGTATTGACTTTTAGCTATTATGAAAGACCACTTCTTATACATCCTTCAAGTCTTCTGATGAGGACACTACTAAGCATGATTTCATTGTAACATCTCGCAATGTTATCTTCTTCTTCTTATAGGAGAATGTCAAAAATGTTTCTTTGTGTTTAAAATGAAAGTACCTAGTGTTTCCATCTAAGTTGAACTTAGAATTATGTCAATATATTTTTCAGATATAACTCTAACGTTGAGTTGGGATATGAAAATATAATCGCCAATTCTCAATGGTAGATTATTTATTTTATAATGTTTTTTGTCCAAATAGTTTATCTTTTCAATTACACTTGACTTGGGAATTAGTAATTGATTAGCCATATCAATATTAATGTAGTTTTCTTTGCCATTTAGACAAACAACAATATTAATATCCCTTTCTTGAATAGACGCCCTTAAGTTTTAATAAAGCAAGATCATGTTTTGTACAAGTGTCTGAGAAATTTCCATTTTTTCACCCCTAAACTTTATCTTATTTTTGTTAAAACTTTCATTTAAAGATAGCATCATTACAAAAAAATTAGCATGAGTATGAGGGACCCCACTTATTTAATGAGAAATTGAATTAGGGCTTCAACTTTCTTAAAATATCCCTTAATACACCACTTTATCACGTTTCTATATTTTAAATGTTTTAATGTCTTAAGAAAACTTTTTCATTGCACCTTTTGTTGGTGATAATTCCTTGATTTAACTTACTAATTGAAGAGTCTGGTAGGAATGTACTTTATGACTCTACCCTTATAATTTCACATGGATTTCAAATAAAGGTGTTTTAATAATATTTAATGTATGGTCGCAGCTCTATGTTTTCCATTAGCAGTGGTAGTTTTGGAATTGAAACACCACAATATGTGATCTACCCACAATTTTTTGGATGGCCACATCCTTCTCTCAAGATGGCTATTGGTAGTGAAACTTGTGGCATTGGTATCAAATGGCAATCACAATTTGAACAGATGTCCATTGTTTCTATGTTATTTGGTTGCATGTCCACCTTAACCTTGGTTTGCTAGTAGCTACAACAAGGGACCTTCATATACTTTATTGAGGTTAGGTTACTAAGTTAGCGATTAGATTTTCCTTCCACGGTGACCTTAGCCAGTGGGAAATGTATGACAAATTTAGGCACCCTCCACACAATTATTAATTTAGGCACATTCCATGCGAATATATTTTCCTTCCATGCAATTATAAATCTTTTATTTCAACGTTCTCACTTGATAAGTCACAAATTTTGTTCAAGGTGATAGAACCACTAAATTCTTCTATCTAACCCTTTCGACAGTTCAAACTTAACCATGAATTTCCAAGGCATCGTGATCTACAGGGATCACAATTTATAGAATTCTACACGACTCTTTCTCAATGGATAAAAAAAATGTATGGCCTAGACATGGAAAGCCACCAATGATAACTATCCAATTCAAGCACAATTCTCTCAGTGATTGATTGTTCATCGATTAGTGTATGCCAAAGTCGTCACTTGTGATTGAGGATTGTGATGGTAATGAATAAAGTAATGTTTCAACAAATACTTATATAGTGATTTTTGCTAATCCTTTGAATTATATATCTGCCCCCTTTTAGATTTTAGATATCTGCTTGATTTTGGGTTTTTTTTTCCAATCTGCAGTAGACTAGTCTTTCTTCACTGGAATTTATTAACTATAAATAGCCAAGAGGACCAATGTTTTTGTCAAAAAACAAGGAATCAAAGAAACTATGATGAATTTGGTAAATGTGTCGCTAAAAGTTAGATCAAAAGGGTCTAAACAAATGTGGTCAAAAGATAAAACCAAAACATGGCTCTAATACCAAATGAAATGAACAATAGTTTATTTACTGAGGAATATCCAACATGAGAATGAAGAAATAGTTGAAACCCATATAAAACAAGTATTTAATAATTGAATAACGAATATGATACAATGTCATTTGATGGTATACTTATATGTATTGACTAGTCACTGTGATTGATGGGTCACATCCCTTAGTTAGGTCATGTCTTATTTAATGAGGAATATCCAACATGAGAATGAAGAAATAGTTGAAACCCATATAAATCAAGTATTTAATAATTGAATAATGAATAATAGATATGATACAATGTCATTTGATGGTATACTTATATGTATTGACTAGTCACTATGATTGATGGGTCACATCCCTTAGTTAGGTCATGTCTTTAGTTATGATGTCTCACTTCACTTTTTATTTTATTATTATTTACTGTTGTTTATTTATATAATTATGTTCATTGCATTCAACTTATTGCTTAAAAAAACCTTTGGTACAAGGTTAATAAGTGAACCGATACATATAGTGAAGAGATTGAACCATACATATAGTGATGAAGAGATTGAACCATATTGCCTAAAATTACAAATTCAATAGTGGAGCTAGATCTTAAAAAGTGACGAGTACTTCGGAGTATCTTGACCAAGGAGGATCCAAAGGATAGCTTTGGTATTATTAATTTAATGACTCATTTGAACATGTTTTGAGTAGTATAATTTGATATTTATGAAATTTTTTATATCTAAATAATTTTGTTACAGTTCCATGTTAGCATTTGGTGTACTACAATTTCATTTTTATGAAAAAAAATTATCTGAATAATTTAGTAACAGTTACATGTTAGCATTTTGAATCTGGAACTCTTACATTTTGAATCTCACATAAAATGTTGACTTATAGTTCTTATGATTTATGATTTTTAGGTCATAATATGTTGAGTTTTACTATTTTCATATTCTGAGTTTTCTTTTTTTAATTTTACATATTATGTGTATTGGATGAAAGAGATAGAGATGCCCGCCACCCACTCACCCTGATTTCAGAAATATCACACATCCTTGCACCTACAGCAACAAACCCTGGCTACCTTGGCATTTTTATATAGTATATGGGAGTTGAATGAGAGAGAAACCCACTAAACCTGATTTCAAAAATATCAATCATGTCCCTGCACCCACAAACCCTGGCTACCTGCACTATTATCCTTACATTGGGGCCTAAAAAATATAAAATGCAACCTTAATGCTCTATTTCTGGACAGAGCATAACTGAATAAATCTTTGAATGTGCTATATCTGAAATATGTGATCCAATTACCTCTCAAATTTATGGGAGGAAAAAATAACAGAGCTTTGATACTGAAACAAATATGCCTACTATATTCACAATTCAATCACCTTAACTGCAATTCACATGATGTTGAATGTTGTCTATAGCTTTCCTGAGAATTACTTTAATGAGTAATCCTACTTTAACAAGGTTTATAATGAGAAATTAGAATTATGTAATTATACGGTGTTACATTTCAAGTACGACCCCATGGACAAAATCAAGCACATGCCATGCATTCTGCATTTTCTTGAAATTAGAGATCATAAATTCAAAGATGTAACATCTGAAATTTCAACCAGGCTCAGTGCATGTTTTATTCCATGCAGTGCGTCAAGCACCGTTCAGTATATACCCATAAAGAATAATTTTCATGCTTCCATGAAACAGATCTGACAAACCAAAATTTGTGTTGTATTTCGGGCATCCTCAGCAAGACATGCATAGTCCTTATAGCATTCAACCTAGCAGTCAAATTATCATCATCATCATTATCATTAGAAGTCTCACATGAATATTTAAGGTCTTGTAGAATTATCTTAAGGTCTGGAATTCAGCTTGATCAGAATTTGATGATGGGCTCTGAGCATCAAATATATCAAAGTAGGAAATGTATGAGACATCATTCATTGATGGAAATTCTGCAAGGTGCTGAAATGCCAGCGTCTCCATAACTCTCTCTGGAGGAACGGAGAGAACCATTCTGGGAGAATTATGATGACTATGACCAGAGTTCCGGGGATCTGCTTGTAAGTGAATACCTACATCAAGAGGATTCATGGTCTCAAACAATGACTTTCGCGCATCCAAATCTGATTGACCTTCTGGAATCCTTTCTTCACTTTCTCTTTTCAAATCAAAATCAGTTTCTTGCTGTCTTCTAGAGGTAGGAAGGCAGTTAGATTCAAGGCTGCATGATTGTCCAGAAAAACACTGAATATGTTTGCTCAAATAACAGTTCTCAGTACTCTCGCCTTTTAGGGAGCTCATCTCTTCACTATTTTCAACAGAACCAGCATTTGCAGTCAACTCAGAAATTCTAACTGCTACAAGATTGTCTGAAGAACGGGCAACAGCTTCTGCACTTTCAGCAGAATCTGCAGCTGCATGTGCAGCAACCACAGCATCCTCAAAGTACATCCTTCCTTGAGCTTTTTCTCTTGATGGGGAATCTTCATTTACCCCACTTTTTTTCTCCAAATTTGTGAGAGAGGGCGGTAGAGAAAAAATTGAAACAAGTTGCTTCTCCCCATGCATATCACTAGAAGCACAAACAGATGATGTCGGTGATGAGACAGGGGAACCTATATTGACAACTGGAATATCTAATCCAATGGGCTTCATCTGCAAAATGGTTTTACGATGTAATCTGAAAATATTACTTTCTGGCACAGCTTGTGAAGCTAGATATGCTGAAGATGCATGTCGCAACCTAGTTGTTGGAACAACTTCCCTTGATCTCAAGGACATTTCCTGCTTGGGAACACGTGGAACTGGAAAAATTAACCGTGTCTCTGATATCATAGAGTTGTTAGGAAGTTTGATTGGAGTAAAGTGAGATTCATCTTCTTCCTCATAAGGAGTTAATACATCTGTCTGAGTAACAACATGATTTGGTCCATCCTAGAAAAAGAAAATCGGATATCACATTTACAGTTTCACTTGGAGATTATAAAAAATAAATACAGCACATACTGTTAACTACAAAGGATACATCAATTTAAGTTTACAACTCACCGGCAAATCTTCTTGCAGTCTGAAGAAATCAGGCTCTGTAATAGATGAATCCCAGTCTACTTGGTGTTCTTCAGCTATTTTTTTCATTATCTTTAATTTCACCTCAGCAGTTGGAGCACAAGCTGAAAGTTTTCCAATGATCTACATGTTAACAAAAGAGGCATAAATATCTGCAGCTAATGAGAAATATGTCATTTTGTGTAGACCAACACACACTGATGAAAAGTTCCCATTAAATGTCAAGTATGATGTTATTAAACATGCTAATATTATGCTTACTAACCATTTGGTTAACACCACAATCAGGTTTTAGTTCTGTAGCAGCTGCAACAAATTGCTTTCCATACTTGGCAAGAAACAAATTTTGGACCTGCAGTAGTTCTGGGAGACCAGAACATCTAGGAGCAGCAAAAATTAAACTGGTAATTGACTCTTTCAAGTCCATAGGACACTCCCTGCAATCATCAAAAGTTACTAGATGAAATGAGGTCCTTTAAAATTCGAAAAGTAAAAGAAACCAAGGGAACAGAATTCAAATGGGAAAAAAATGACAAATCGGAACAAATGGTAGTATACAGTCCATCAGCTAAAAGCACAGTCTTCATCAAGAAAGAAATCAGCAAATGTTTAAGTAATCCCCCAGCAAGGGACTAAGGTTGCATCCTGAATGATTTAATAGTGAGCATGAATGATTGAGTGTAGGTCAATTCATACAGTGAGCATCAATTCCACTCCTTTGGTTTGTTTGATCTCACTATAGCTGATTTTGAGCTCAAATAGAAGTTTTATTCACAGCACCTTTGTGCAAGCTTATAATGGCACCAAAGAATGGACAGAAGTGTCTACAGAATTGTTTCACTAATTGAAATTGCTATATCTGATGCACTTGATTTTATGATTTATCCAATTAAATTATGTTTCTCATTTTCCTGCATACAGGACTTTGATTAAACTATTTTAGGACTACAATAATTCATGAAATTGGAAGCTTAATCACTAGAAGGCAGTTTTTATCAGTTGAGAGTACTTCCTCATTTGTGTTATATTCGCAAAATCAGTAATGGCATTCTCAAGAGGTCAATGCAAATGAGAACTCGTTATAAGTCATTGGAAGTTAGAACAACAGCTTCTATATGAAAAATGTGCTTCATTTTCTACCAGTGCAGTTAAATATTTGACTGGAGGAGCTTACTAATGAGTTTTGCATGTCCACTTGAAACTTAACAGGGTCCATTCTGCTTATCTAAATCCCTAAGACAAATTATCCATTGAGGCAATGCAAAAATAATTGCCAAGGTGAGAAACCTTGAAGTCATCATTAATTAGATGCCCATGGCACTGTCCAGTGTCTGTGAAATCTTATCATAGCCTATAGCTTGAAAAGTGAGCATATCCTCCTAAAGAGTGTGGGAACTAAAGAGACGGACTTCTGACAAATATAAACTTGAAAACTTGATTGGGGTTTAGGAAGTGATAGAGTGAACCATTTTTTCCTAATCTCTGAGAGTCTGAGACAACTTGTTGAAAGAGGTTATAATTCAATGCACCCTTAGGTCCACGAGACAGTGGTCATCAATGTTCCTACTAACCCCTTGAGTAAGGTGGTAGAATATGGCCATCAATAAACCTCCCATGTAGCCGAAACTCATATGGTCAGCACTACTTGGCATTCATCCTTTTATCTCATGCAGACAAAGATCATATTGTCTAGCTTGCTAACCTGTGGCTCCACCAACTTAACATTTCTAAGCTCACTTCTTAATCAAATGCAAAAAGACCCACATAGGGAATACCTCAATCACAAGGGTTTTAGAATACATTAACCAATGAATATCACAAGAACATCCACATAGAGAGTACCTCAACCACCAATCTCAATATTCACCTTAGAGACCATTTCAATACAACAAACAAGTGTATGACCTCGGAGCTGCAGAAGAAAGGAATGAAACCGTTAAGAGAGAAAGGACCAACATAGCATTTGATTACCCATGATGTTATCACCCAACATAAAACAACACGCATACATAATAAAACAGTAATTTGCAACCTTGACTTAGAGAATAGAATAAAATAGAATATTATTAAAACGTCCACAAGGCCAACTGATCTATGGGACAAAACAACTTACATATCATTGTGACATTTCTTTACAAAAGTAAGAAAGGCAAAATGAAAGGAAGGAGAAGAGGAAGAGACAATATTCCATTGGCAGATATCGATAAAGGTGTGTTGCTCAGCTAGGTGTGCCCCCGAGGAGGGTCACCTCTTCTGTTTGGGTTGGTCTGTGGCATCCTGTCCCTAAAGAAAATGATATTTTATGCCCTATTTGTCGTGTCCTCTCCCTGTGATTCCCAGAAAACTGAATCCCAACTGTTGTCTTTTAATGCTGTCCCCTTCCTGATGCGGTTATATACCTCAGAGTGAAGTAGGAAGTGTTGCTAAGTCTCCACCTCCCCTTTCCCGCACACTTGGAATGCTCTGCATTGCTACTACTCTTTTGGTTACTTCCATCTCCGTGTCTCACAACTTATCCTATGTGAGGTTGTCCTTAATTGGGCTAATATCTGTTTTCCTCGCATAGAGATGTTTATTTCCAGATATTCTTGTACTTGATCTTGTCTTCCCAGTTGAAGTTGTCTATGTAGTATTGTTGTTTCCTTTTAGTGTTTCCTTTCCATTTGCCATTTTTGTAGATTGCTTGTAGGTGGATTTCCAGCTCCTTTTTATCTATGGGGCATCTTTCCTCCACTATATTCCATCTTTTCAACTACTTTCTACATTGTAGTTCGCATAAGTTTTTTCTTCTTTTCAAGACATTTTTGTTGATCTTGCTTGGTATCCAAATGTCCACCATTTTTTGTCCATATAAAATAAGCTTCCTTATTACTTCCAATTCTATCAGGTATAATAAAAAGGATAAAATTGTGAAACATTAAAATGGGATATATGCATAAACTATGAAGACCAAACCATTCTAAGTATGTTGTCACCATACCACATAAATAAGGTCGGCCAATACAATCACTGCAGCCTGTCCCCATAATGGATCAAACTTTCCAAGCAGGATTACAAACTAGTAGTTAAACCTTACGCATCCACCCTATTCTCCTATCAATTGGCACATTCTCTCTCTCAATTATTGTGCACTTCTCTTTCATTTTAACAGATCCAAAAGTGCGAGAAATTTCAACCCAAAACTTTGAACAGCCATAAATTTTACAATTATATCAATATGATCCACGATTTTGGGGTCCTGTGAAAAGAATGATGCACTGGCGCAAATAGAATTTGATTCTAGTTACTCTATGACAATATAAATCCTTAGGCTTCTTATTGAGATAACATTTCTCTAAACTTTTACTTTAGAAATAACTCTATATGGTTGCATTTATTATTCTCCTCTATAAAAGGAACAATTGTTTCCATAAATGCATCATCATGAACCTTAATTTCAGTCTTAGAATTGGTGATTATAATGTGTATAAAAGAGTACGACTTGCATCATATAACTGACCTGCACACAAAAATGTCTTGAGCCATGCAAGTGACCTGAATATGAAACTATGACTAGCACCATACAAGTGATCTATATACAAACTTGAAAAATATGATCGGAACTATGTGAGTGACCTACAAAATCATGTGTACCATCTTCCAAGTGACAATCAAAAATATGACTGGCAGCATATAAGTGACCTGTATACAATAAGTTGACTGGTGCCACGCGATTGACTAGCATAAAAATATCAATGGCAGTGTGAGTGACATAGATATAATATGTACCGTAAGATACAACTATCGAACTATTCTAATATGTGCCATAGATTAGTGAGCCAAGACCATATGTGACTTTTTCCATATAGATGATCGCAATGGATATCAAGTAGCACTACTATATGTGTCCCTTTATCGTAGTGGAAGTTTGGTGTTAGGCATGCCTCATCCCTTCACTCAAGGTTCCCAATTAGAAAAATGATCACCAATCACCCCTATACACTAAGTAGGTTGCATTGCATGATAGCATGCTTTCATTATAAGCATGTATGAAGTTGTGGTTGTAGGGTGCTAGGGATATCAATCCATAGTAGTGGTATCGAAGCAAGTAAAAGTTTCCCTCCACCCAGCTTTAATAATAATGGCAAGATCTCAAGAAAAAAAAATTCTCACGACGTAGGGTTTGTTGGTCTTGTGTGTGAAACTGAAAACCCTTGCAACAAGCCATAGGTTGAAAACAACTTTGCCCCATGGGTAAATCACCACCAGGAGGAAACCCCCCAGCTGTATCTTCAGTGGAAAAGCAAGATGAAAAAGGAAAAGGCTGGAAACTCTCATTAGGAAAATCTTGCTCTGGGCAAGCCATGTCCTCATCTTCATCAAAGTTAGAGCATAAAGGTGGTAGAAAATCTTCTTTGTAGAATGAATCCAGGTGCTCAAGAAGATTTGTATCAAACCCCCCCAGGATATGATCGGAAATCATCATGAAAGTGCTACAATGAGTCATCCCTAGGTGGTTGGATCAAATTTGTAATCATGTCATCTTCATGCTGCCAGACATCTAAATCATTAGCAATCACATATGGTAGTTCTGAAGGCAACAATTCCATATTCTTTATTTGAAAACACCCTTTAATGTTGTAATTGGGATCTCTATCGAAACTAGAAACATGCATGTCCCACTTACGTCTCCCAACATGTATAAAATCATCAATATTTTCAATCGCATCATCACCTTTATTATAGCATGAAGGGTCTAATGCATCTAAGGGTTCCTCTAGAAACTCTTTGTAACATCCCCACTATAATCCTCAATTTGATTAATGCTTAATGTAGATATAATGTGTGGCTACAGCCAAGCGATATATATATGAGAATTGTATTTCTAAATTTGAATAATTAAATATGATGCCAGTTGTTGGGGGATATGGATAGAGATGGAGGTTGATTAATCTACAAGAGAGGTGAGAGTCTAAGAAAATGTCTAAGAGGGGTCCAAGGGGGGAATTACCCATGTCTATTAATTCAACCCACATTCCTAAATTTTATTATCATTATGTATTAAACTTCTAATTTTTTGATTGAGTGTTCCCAAAGCCAATCATTGAATACATGTAAGAGGGTGGGTGTGGGTGG
>CBVK0100408696.1:0-16397 GCA_900067695.1 Picea abies | reverse complement strand
ATTACATTATTACCCTCGCAAGGGTGCGGAGATCCTGTTTACAAAAATATAAGTGTTGGTGTTTAAAAACACCCAGTAGAACCCTGCTGTCTTCGACATTGATAATCTTCATGAAATGAGTTGATCTCCGTGCTAAACGAGCGGTCAACAAGGAGTTCGAGTTTTCGAGACTGTAAGTGTCGTAGGCACCACATAGAGTCTTTGCATCTTAAATAAAAGAATTCGATGAGACCTTTCCAATGAGCTATTTTGTTCGCAAAACAGAGCTCGTATGAGAAAGTTACAGCCGAAACAGTAAGGGTATAAATTTTGGCACCAGTTTACCTCCAGAGGACATAACTCCTTGCTCAGAAGTTTTTTTGAGGCACAAGAGCAATCTATGGAAAGCTTATGGACCATAGAAAACAGCCATGGAGCCAAATTTGGAATTTGGGTATGTAAAAATGTGCAAAAAAGAGAAAGAAGACGGTTGTAGCATATAAAGATAAAATGGGAAAACAATCTAAAGTTCTTTGGACCATAACTTTCAGCTCGAAACTCAGATTTGAGCAAACAAATAGTCGTTGGAAAGGTCTTGAGGAGAAGACATCTATCCACCCAGAATTTTGAATTGGGCGCTAAAATTTTATCAGGAAGTAATAAAGCAAATTTTGCAGCAGTAAGTGAGTGGAAATTACAGCATATGAATGTTGTAACTTTTCACTCAGAACTCAGAATGAGATGAGTATAATTGTCGGAGAGTTGTTTCAGAGAAGAATGTGT
Organism: Picea abies; assembly: GCA_900067695.1. NCBI lineage: Eukaryota > Viridiplantae > Streptophyta > Pinopsida > Pinales > Pinaceae > Picea > Picea abies. Next base: position 15,635 of record CBVK0100408696.1, on the reverse strand, counting down.
ATAAGGAATTAGATTTTGACTTAGTGCATTGTGTTCTTCATAAATTGAGATGAAGAATAACCTCTAACCTAGTTAATAAAATGTTTTATAGTATGCATGTGCTAACAATAATTATTACATGCACATTTCTTGCAAAATTAGAGGTAGAAAAAAACAACTTTAGTTCTTATATGAGGACTGGAGACAGCCATGAGGAGGTATGAGGTCTACATGTCAGCATGGGAAATGTTAAGACAGAGTTTAATGGGAGAAGAGGAAGGTGGGAGCCTGCATAGAAAATTGCAAATCTATAGGGAAAATAATGAAAGGATTATGAAGGCTCGAGAAGAGATACTTCAGAATCTGAATATGCTGCATAGTAAAGTTAACAAAGAATATGGCACCAAGCAAGCAACTAGTGCTAGACAAGTGGCAACATCCAGATCCCATAGCATAAGGGATGATCATGGGAATGACAGGAAGTCAAGAAGTATGAACAGACACCATCATTCCCCAGAGCAATCCACTAGGAGAGCTCATGCAAGTTCAGGGCCAAGGAGCAGCCCAAGTGTGTCTCCTATCAGGAGGCAAAGGAGATGGCCTAAGGCAGACATCTTGCAAGGTGAACTCAAGAAAATTAAGCCACCAACTTTTAATGGTGAGCACAGGAACGAAGAACAGGTTCGAGGCCTGACTGTTGGAAATGAAGAAATATTTCCATTTGCATGATTACCCCTCAAGCGTAGAAGCTAGAATTGCAACCTACCACTTACAAGGAAAGGCATCCATGTGGTGGGATCAACTTAAGCAAGCCAAGCACCTTGATAAGAAGAGGATCTCATGGAGGCAGTTCAAAAAATAATTTCCAAGAGAAATATTTGTCTGAACATTATTATGAAAGGAAGGTGAAAGAGTTCTTTGAACTCAAGTTGGGAAGCATGACAATGGATGAATATGAGAAGAGGATCTTTGAATTGCTGAAGTATGTTGACTTCATAAAGGATGAAAAGGTCAAAATCCAAAGGTTTCTGAGTGGGTTACCCTCCTTTTACAGTGATAAGATATAATATGATAACCCCAGAACTTTGGAGGAAGCCATAAGAAGAGCAAAGCATCTTTATGAGCAGAGCAAAGGAAGGCCAATTTTCCAAAAATCTTGGAATGACAAGATGAAAAATAAAAAGGATCAAAGGTAAAAAGGTTTTAAGCCACCTTTTTTCAAGAACAACTCCCAAGCAAATCAGCAAGGTCAGTCAACCATAAATGAGCACAAAACTGTAAATTTATTTGGGAAAAGACCAAGGCAACAACATGTACAATGTTGGGGATGTGAGGGAAATCACTTATATAAGGACTACACTCACAAAGGAGAAAGAATGAGGATTGTCCACAACATTCAGGAAGTTAAAATAGTGGAAGACATGGGAGGAAACATGCCAAGGATTTGTGTAGCCTCAAACAACAAGCAAGCAGGATATCAATCCCCCATGATTGAAGTGGAAGGTAAGATTGATAACCATCCCATAGCAATTTTAATTGATTATGGAACTAGTCATAGTTACATAAACTCTAACATTGTTGAAAGATTTCACTTGCAGAGTAAGCATAAGAAATATTGGTTAGTTCAATTAGCCACAGGGGCTAAGAGGAAAATCAATGATCTCGCTAAAGATTGTCCGATAGACATGAATGGACTCAATACAAAAGTAGTTGTAAAACTCATACTATTAGGTTCATATGATTGTCTAATTGGCATGGATTGGTTGGAAAGACACCATGTTGTTCTAGACTATTACAACAAGACAATCACATGTTTTGGTGAAGAAGGGAAGTAAGGCAAGGTTCAAGGGATTCCAAGAATTGTAGTTGTTAGAGAAATTTCAGCTATGCAATTGAAAAAGAGTTTCAGGAAGGGATGTCATATTTTTGTAGGACATATGGAAAAGGTAGCCAAAGGTAAAATGCCAAGCATTGAGGACCATTTGACCTTAATGGATTTTGAAGATGTTTTTGGAGAAATCTCAGGATTGCCACCAAAGAGATACATTGATTTCTCTATTGATTTGGTGCCAAGAGCTACCCCAATGTCCAAGACACCATACAAAATGGGCACGCCAGAATTAAAGGAGTTGCAGATGCAGCTTGAAGAGTTGTTAAAGAAGGGGTGTATACAACCAAGTGTGTCACCTTAGGGAGCCCCGGTTCTTTTTGTAAAGAAGAAAGATGGAACCTTAAGGTTGTGTATTGATTTCAGACAGCTAAACAAGGTCACCATAAAGAACAAATATCCTTTGCCAAGAATTGATGATTTATTTGATCAGCTAAAAGGAGCAAGAATCTTTTCCAAGATTGACTTGAGATCATGTTATCATCAAGTGAGGATAAAAGAAGAAGACATCAGCAAGACAACATTCAAGATAAGATACGGGCATTATGAATTCACGGTAGTGCCATTCAGGCTATCAAATGCACCAGTAGTTTTCATGTGCCTGATGAATGGAGTGTTCAAGGAACACCTGGACAAGTTTGTGTTAAAATATTCAATGTGCTCATTTTACCATAGACAATATTACAATATTGTCACCCAAGCATAGGCACACAACCACCCCCAAGCATCGTAACCTTTGACAGATAGAATGATTTTGAAAGCAGTACTAGACCCAACAGATAACCAAGAGAAAGCGCACCTTTCTCCAAGGATAGTGCACCAAGCAGAAAGTTCCAAACCACAGACTAAGACCAATACCTAGCTGCAGTCATTGCAGTTGCACTCCTCCTCTAGACTTGCGCACCACTTATCGTGAGTGTGTGTACAAATGAACTCAAGCGCCCTTTATTTATAGTGCTCTTTGTCACCTGTCTAGGCCGACTTCTCTTTCTGGAGGGTAATACTTTAATATTAATTATTTTATTGAGCCGACTTGTCTTCTAGGGTTCTTACACATTTGTTTAAGGTTTCTCTAGCTTTTGGAATATTCTAATCTATCAAGAAGTTACACATGGAGGTTGATACCTCCCGCAGCTACCATAATATCAACACTCCCTCCTAGCTAGGAAGGTATTAATTGTAATGGTCTCAAACACATCCATCCATTTCACATGGTATGGGCAAGGCTCACATAGTCTTGCAAACCATTGTACTAGTAGCATCATCATAGCCACACAGGCTATTTCATGATCACGCAGATCAAGTCACGAGCATCATCATCACTATCAACATCATCTAATAGCATCCTGGCATCAAAAATATATCATCGTCAGCATCATCTTTTGAGGCCATACTCCAACTGAGTAATCGGGCATGATGATGAATAAGTCATGTACTGGACTCAGCGCACTCAACAGAGTGTCTCGCATAAGTCACTCACTCAACAGAGTGATACAGGGACCATTCTTCTAATCTGTACATACGTCCTAGAAGAATGGTTGTCTCGACAGATGTTGAATGCCCCACAATGGGCTACAAGGACCATTCTCTCCACTATATCATCTCTAAGTCGTACTATCATGATGCGAATGCATCGTATCTAAGATGTACTGGAATGATGTGGAGTATCATCTACATCATCTCTAAGTCGTACTAGCATGATGTGAATGCATCATATCTAAGTTGTATTGGCATGATGTGGAGTATCATCTACATCATCTCTAAGACGTACTAGCATGGTCTCAATATACCATCTCTAAGTTGTACTGGCATGATGTAGATCAATGTCTCTGCATCATCTCTAAGTCGTACTAGCATGGTGTCAATGCTCCATCTCTAAGCTGTACTGGCATGATGTGAGTCATCTGCATCATCTCTAAGTTGTACTAGCATGATGCTACTGCATCATATCTAAGTTGTACTAGCATGATGCGACTCAGACATACGCATCATCTCTAAGTTGTACTAGCATGATGTTAATGCATCATATCTAAGTTGTACTAGCATGATGCGTCTCAAGACATCTATATCACATCTAAGTTGTACTAGCATGTTGTTGAAGCATCGTATCTAAGCTGTAGTAGCATGATACAGATCAGGAATCTGTCAACTTGGGCCATTCTCCATGGGGAGAATGTTTTTCCACCAGCGCATTGACTATCCATGATGCCATATATCAGCACTCCCTCCCAACCGAGGAAGTCATCTCCTCCCTTTCAACCAAGGGAGCAATCTACATGAGTCCCAACTCGTCCCTCAAGTATGCAAACTTTATCTTGGACCCTCGCTTCGTCAAAACATCAGTTGTCTGCTCATCGGTGGAGATGTACTAGAGAATCACTTATTCCTTCTAGACTTTATCATGGAGAAAATAGTACTTGATCTCAATGTGCTTCGACCTGTCATGGAACACGTGATTCTCTGAAAGCTTCACACAACTCAAATTATCACAATATATCACAGTCGAATCTAGCACCTGATCAAAGACTCCAGAAACCAGCCTACGGAGCCATACTGCTTCTATACAAGCATTACAAGCTGCAATATACTCTGTTTCTGCAGTGTTGAGTGCAAAAGACTTTAGTTTCCTTCTATCCCATGATATCATAGCAGATCCCAAACTGAAACATATACCAAAAGTACTCTTTCTATCATCTACACTCCCTACCCAATCCGAATCAGTAAATCCATGCAGTTGTACATCAATGTTTGAGGCATATCTCAAGCCATAATTTAGCGTCCCATGAAGATATCTCAAAATGTTCTTTGCATCTATCCAATGCTCACATCTAAGTTCAACCTGGAACTGGCTCAACATGTTCACAGCAAAGAAAATGTCCGGTCGGGTATTCACCAAATACATCAATGAGCCAATCAACTGCCAGTACAGGGACGAGTCTACTAGATCAAAATTGGAGTCTCTCAACTTCCTCAGATCTGTCACCATGGGAGTTGCCATGGATTTGCAATCCATCATCCCAAACTTCTAAAGGATCTTTACAACATACGTCCCTTTCCCTAGGAAGGTTTCACCATGCTTTTGCCATACTTCTAGTCCCAAATAATAATGCATGAGACCAAGATCCTTCATATCGAATTCAGAGGCTAGCTCCCTCTTACACTAAATAATGAGAGGCTCTACACCTGTCAAAAACAAATCATCAACATATAGTAGTTGGATCATAGGTGCATCATTCACAACCTTGTAATAAAGGTTTGGATCAGCATAGCTCTTGCAAAATCCAAGTCTCGTCAAGTAACTGTCAATTCGTGCATACGAAGCTCTTGGAGATTGCTTGAGTCCATACAAGACCTTCTTTAATCCGCATACATGGGTTTCTCTCGAGTGTACCTCAAAACCTTGAGGTTTCTCTATGTATACTTCTTCTTCAATTACTCCATTGAGAAAAGCGGTCTTTACATCCATCTGATGTAAACTCCAACCCATGGATGCTGCAAGAGATATGATGGCTCCAATAGAGGTATATCTGGCAACTGGAGCAAACATCTCATCATAGTCTTCTCCCTCCTACTAGGAGAACCCTCTAGCCACAAATCTTGCCTTGTATTTATCGATACTCCCATCTATTGCATGTTTTATCTTGTAAACTCATTTTGAAGTTACTACCGACTTTCTTTCAGGTCTAGGCACAATTTCCCATACATCATTTTTCATGATGGATTGATATTCTTCCATCCTAGCTTCCTTCCATTCTTTCTTCTTAATTGCTTCTTCAAAGGTGGAAGGTTCTCCATTGACAAAAATTTTCATGAGGGACGCATAACTAGAGAATCTTTTGGGCCTCTTGCTTTCCCTGAATGTGCCACTGGGAGCTTTATGTCTTTCTACTTCCTGTAAGGTGGATTCTAGCCATGCTGGTCGTTTTCTATTCTTGGGTACAACAACTGGTTCTACAGGTTCAAGTGGTTGGTTTAGTTCTTCACTGGGATGTTCTGGAGAACATGTACTTTCTTCCTTGGGATCTTCATGTTCTTCATCATTGGAGTCAATGGAATCTTCTATAGATTTCTTGAAGGCAAACTTCTCCTCAAAAGTTATGTCCCTGCCGATTTCAACCTTATGTTGACTTGGGACATAGATTCTGTAAGCTTTTGATGTCTCACTATATCTAACGAATATGTCCTTCTATCCTGACGGTTCCAACTTCTTCCTTTTGTCCTTAGGAACATGGATATAGACAGGACAGCCAAAGATCCTTAAGTGTTCCACACTTGGCTTCTTTCTGGAGAAGGCTTCTTCTGTAGTCATGTTCTTCAATATACGATGAGGAATTCTATTCTGAATATATACCGCTGTCATGGCTGCTTCACCCCATAGAAACATGGATAGATTATGGTCATTCATCATTGCCTTAACAGATTCTTCAATGGAACGGTTCTTTCTTTCTGCCACACCATTCTGTTGAGGATTATGTGGGACAATTAGCTCCCTCCTATTGAGGTTTGTAGGATGGGACAAAGAAGGAGAAAGATTAAGATCTCTTTGGCTTGCAAAGGGTGATGAAAACACAAGATTTTTTTCCGATTCGCAAACCATAAGAAAAATATCAACACTATTTAGAAAGTTAAAAGAGAAAATGGTGAAGAGGTGACAAGCTTTGAGGACATTGCCAAAGTGGGGGTGGATCACTTTAGTAAAATATATCAAGAAGAAAATAGAGTTACTATAGCTGAGGTTGTTCAAATGACTATGTACTTCCCCAACTTTGTATCTGAAGAGGACAATAGGAAGCTCTTGGAACAGGTACCAAGGAGGAATTGGGTGTGGTGTTGCATAGTTTTAAAAAGGACAACAGTTCTAGCCCTAATTTGAATTTTTTATAGCATTCTGAGGGTATTAAGGAAGATCTATTGAGGATTATTGAGGAGGGATGATGTTGGCTGCATTTGATACTACCTTCATAGCTCTCATCCCAAAATCAGATAATCCTACACCATTTGAAGAGTTCAGGCTGATCTCTTTATGCAATTTTATATAGAAAATTGTTGCAAACATCATAGCTATGAGGGTAAAGGGTTTGTTATCAGACTCCATCTCATGAACTATTTGGTTTTTTATTAGATAGACAGATACATGAGGCTATTGGGGTAGCTCAGGAAGGATTGCACTCTATCAAAACAAAAAAAGATGTTAGCTATGGTGATCAAAATTGATCTTTCTAAAGCATATGACAGGGATAGTTGGCTATATTTGAGGTTAATGTTGATTGATTTGGGTTTTTGTGTACAATTTACAATTTGTGAACTGTGTAATGAGTTGTATCTCTACTGTATATTTTTCAATATTGATTAATGGATCTGCATCTGCTTTCTTCAAACCTAGTAGAGGGTTGAGGCAGGGTTGTCCACTATCTCCATTAATCTTTCTTATTATTGTTGAGGGTCCTAGTAGGGCCCTAATTGAAGCTAAAAGAACCAGTAATTTGAAGGATATCATAATTGGCAAGATGGTAAATCTGACTCATCTATTATTTGTGGATGACATTTGTTATTCTTTGATGCTAAGAAATTGAAGGAAGTTCTTGATTTGTACTATATAGCAACATGAATGAACATTAATATTAGGAAGTCTACTATTTCCTTCTCAGGAGTAAATAATGAAGATGCAAGATATTTCTCTAAGTTGTTTCCTTATCAACAGGCTGAGTTTCAAGGGGGATTGAAGTATTTAGGTTTTTTTCTAAAGCTAAATGATTATGGTAAGAAGGACTAGGAATGGTTGATTGCAAAGGTGGAAAGGAGGCTAAATGTTTGATGTAATTGATGGTTGTCCAGGGGTGGAAAATTATATTAGTAGAATCTGTGATAGAATCCATCCCAGTGTATTGGATGACCCTAGCATTTTTTCGAAAAGGTGTCCTAGAAAAGTTGAGGAGAATCAGTTATAGGCTCTTGTGGTCTAGGACTCATGATAAAAATGGCATTCCTTTGGTTAAATGGCAAAAATTAGCAATGCCTGAGGAGATGGGAGGTTGAGGACTAAACAATATCCATGTGTTTGCAAAAGCTCTGTCTGCTAAAGGGTAAAGGGTTTATGGTGTCAAGTGATAACTCAAAAGTGTATCGAACCAGGCTCAGTAGAAGAGTGGATACAATCACCATCCAAGTCCTATAAAAATGCTTTAATTATCTTGAAGGCTATTGTTGCAGTTTTTTCTCTTAATGGGAGATGGTTGATCTGGAAGGTTGGTGATGGGCAAAGGTGTAGATTATAGGTTACCTGAATTGGTGTAGATTATAGGTTACCTGAACATTTAATCATTTTTCTCAGAGGGAAGGGTATATTTACTCTTTCACATGTAGCAGATGACAATCTCACTACCAGCTGGAGTTAGGAGTGGAAGTCAGCTGAACTTCTTGGTCTCAAAGATGAAGAAGCGGAGATATGGGAAGGATGCATTTCCAAGCTTATAATTAGTCATGCAAGAATAAACGAGGATGATGAATTAATCTAGTCGAAGAATAAGATTGGGGTTATATACTCTCCAAAACTGGGATATAAGACATTATGTGAAGGTTTGGATGTCGGTGCTCCAATGTGCTGGTGGAAGAAAGTTTGGAAATACAAGTGTCCCTTAATGTGGCTGGCAATAAACAATAAAGTCCTTACATGGGACAATCTCCAAAAAAAGAATAAGGCTGGTCCAGGCAGATGTCCCTTGTCTAAGAAAATAAAGAACTATTATACAGGTTTGGAAGGAATTGTCAAATTTAGCAGGTCTAAGTTTAGATTAGAATGGAATGTCCATGGAGGAAAGTCACAGAATATGAGATGGAAAAGTGGCAATGTTGAACTTTGAGGCATTACATGTCGTTGTAGTGGCTATCCTAGGGCAAAGTCACATGGTTCGAGTTCAAGTTCAACAACAATTAGAATTGGTTTGAATTAAAATTTTCCAATGAGATTCGCCATTAGGTTTGTCTATAGTATATACACATCTTTTTAAAATAATACACACGCACATTTATACATACATACATATATACTATTATACATTTGATATGCTCATGCCCTCATACAGTACAGGTTTGGAAGGAATTGTCAAATTTGGCAGGTCTAAATTTGGATTGAAATGGAATGTCCATAGAGTAAAGTCACAGAGTATGGGATGGAAAAGTGGCAATGTCGATCTTTGAGGCATTACTTGTGGTTGTAGCGGCTAGCCTAGGGAAAAGTTGCACGGTTCGGGTTCGAGTTCGACAATGATTAGATTCAGTTTGAATTGGAATTTTCCAATGAGATGGAAAAGTGGCAATGTTGATCTTTGAGGCATTACTTGTGGTTGTAGTGGCTAGCCTAGGGCAAAGTCACACGGTTCGGGTTCGAGTTCGAGTTCGACAATGATTAGATTCGGTTGAATTGGAATTTTCCAATGAGGTTCGTCATTAGCCGTCTATACAAAAAAACTTGAAAGTAGCACACACACACACATATACATACATACATACATACATACATAATATATATATATATATAAGTTTAAAATGAAATATAACATAAAATAGTAAGAAATCAACATCAATAATTAACCACATAGAAATAACACATCATTTTCAGCACAATGCCTGATGTTGCAAAGCACATGACCATTTCACTAAAGGGGGATGAGACATCAATCCCTACAGTCATATATGATATGACCTTCTTGTATAGCTCCCTCTTTAAATCCTCAACTCCTAGTGCTCTGTTCCCAGCTAACTGTCTCCACTGCATTTTCAGTTCCCCTACTTCACCTTTCCTACAATTTTGAGATTTGATTGAATTTACAAATGATGATGGTGATCAAATTGAAGGGGCTTTGAGGCAAATTGTGAACCTACCCTGAAGGCTACGACGGCGGTGGCAGGCAGTGAGATTGGCAGGTTTGGCCATGAGGTTCACCAAACCTGAACAAGCCTAAGAATTTTCTTTAGGTTTGCCGAATTTCGAACTTCAAGGTTGAAGTTTGGCAAACCTTGTGACATAGGCCAGGGGGACATGGCTGTCTAGGAATTCTTGTCTCTTTGAAGACAGATTCATACTTCCTTTACAATGTGTAATATGAATATCCTCAAGAGCTTTCCTCAACAAAAAATAGAAAATTATTCCAAGGATGATTGTTTAGGAGCAGGTTGATAAATCAGGTGATAGGTTACGTTTTGATGGAGCTGCTCAAGGGGAGCCTCAGGGTTTGTGCCACAGGGGGTACAGTTCATCTGTTGGATTCCCATGGGATCAAATTCAAGACTGGCTTGGGAAGAGGTACAATAACTATGCAGAACTTATTGCCCTGAAACTGTCTCTTAGACTGGCAGCAGATAAAGGGGCTCAGAAGGTTCAGGTATTTGGGGATTTTCAGTTAGTGATTAACTGGATGAAGGGTTCTTATCAATGTGAAGATTTTCTTTTACAGCCAATCCTTAATGAGATCCTTACACTACAAACTGTTTTTATCTCTATTTCTTATCAGCACATTTACATGGAAAGGAACTCGTGGGAAGATGGTTTATCAAAAGGAGTCTCCTTAGAACCAGGATGCTGGAAGATCTGGGAGGTGGAGAATGGCTTATTTTCTGAATCTGAACAATTTCTTTTAAAAATCAAAAGATGCTTTGTCTATAATCTTTGTGAGCTGGGGAAGTCAGATACTTCATTTGGAATTTTGTATATTTGGACTGTGGTCAGTTTTTTATGTTTTTGTCCTGGGAACAGGGGATATTCTGAAGGATACATAATGACCTGTACTAGTTGTTAGGGGAGGAGGCCACTTTGAACTTTTGTCTGATCTAGTTTTGAGTCAGTTTTGGTCTGGCAATAGATGTACCTTTGTGATAATGGCTCTATTAGAGAGTTATGACTCCTTTTTAAAGAATACAATGTAATGCTGTAAAGCATCTGCAGATTGTAATTTCGTTTATTATATATAAATGAAATTGTGAATATTTTTTCCCTGGATACACAAAAAAAATTAAAACTGAAAAAAAAAAGTAGAGCTAGACTCCAATATCAGCATGAAAAATGCAAGATACATGTTTTTTATGATATATTCTAAGCACAGAATTTGAATGATAACAAGGCTGTTAATATATCTATAGACATTTAGCATTTAGCCTGGTTAACAATTGCTGACAATGTGACCATGCAAGATGAGTAACAAAAAGTAATGCATAGAAACCAAGCTAGTCTATGACTAAATGCATAGGCAGTAGAACCAAAAAATACTCGATGGATAACCAACCTCTGGTTTTCAATGACAGGGAGGCGAACCACCACTATTTCACAAAAAAGCTCAATAATTTCATACACATCCATCATGTTTTGCTCCCATACAATGTGCTCAACCTGATGGTAACATAAATGATAAAATTTAGTTGCAAGAAGTCATATATATACTTCTTTTCACATAGGACATTTTTCTTTATGAAATTAGATATTAAAAGAAAGCATATCATTCTCAAAAAAATATGAATGTGCAAAATTTTCTTCTAAAACTAGGAAATTCACACTTCACTGATTAATGTCTCTCTTACACATACACTTCCCTCCCAAATAAACTGCACATATCAAATTTGCTGAAATTGTCACACACCCAGATGTAAGCTGCAGCCTCCTTCCCAGTCAGAAGAAGTTTGGCAATCTCCTTACGCATTTGCTTTAGATGATTCTCGCTATTATTTCTCAGCAACTTGATATGTGAAATAGTAAGCTTCAACAAGGTTTTGCTATTCAGGAAAACGTTAAATAGTCATTCTTCAATTGCATAGATGACACAATCTAATGAACCAATAAATTAAGGCTGCTTAGGCCTTAATCAACCTAGTAAAAACATAAAAATTCAAAAGTTCTTTGGAACCAAAACTCATCATATACTTGACAATAAACAGTCAGAAAATAAAATGACTGGACAGTGATGAGTCATGACATATTATAATGTTGAAATAATTTTATAAGCATTAGGGGACCATGGTATGCCAAGCTCTGTTGGTGATTGAGGTCCCATTTCACGTTTCCTCATATCCAGGACTCTAGTGAGTTTTTGAGGGAAACATAGTAAGTTTATTGTGAAGACAAATGCAGCAGAATTCCACGTTTTGTGGTCATTAGTTCAATTCCCATTGCCAAAGAGACAATACCCAAACTAATCCTAAAAGAGAAATAAGCCTGCTTTGGTTACCAATCCAGACATTGAACGAGTTTTTTGTATTTTATTCTGGTGTTGCCATGTACATATGATTTTCATGTGCAGCTTACAAACTGCAAGTACCAGATGCTAACCATACACCACACCTACATTGTACGTGTCAAAACAGAAAACCATTGTGGGCAATAAGTACCAGTAGAATTTTGGGCTAAGGCCTATCAAGCTGATATGGAAATGCTCAAGGAGGAAGGGAGAACTCAAAACTAATCATCTCTCTATTACTTTGTCTTATGAAAACAGTTACAAAGAACTTTTCAAAATGAGAATTAATTCCCAACTCTATTACCATTGCAACTCAAAAGTCATAACCCTTTCTCTGAGAGTCCAGGGATTTCCTTTTAGACAAAGTCTACTTTAGAAAGCATTTGTGACAACTACCCAAATTACCTCCTTTCATCCAGTATGGGACACTAGGGGAGTAAAGTGCCCCGCAGCGACTCAGTTGGACAGCACTAGGGCCATCTGGCATTTCTCCTTAGCCCGTACCACCCAGACTCCAGATCATGTGATGTCGAGGGCTCCTAGGCAGATCAAAGCCGCTTATGAGAGCTGCCACTGCAGGACACCTACTCAGAGATGCATTAATAGTTTCTTTCCTTCTAGTATGAATTCTTCTGCCCAGGATGCTGGGAGTTCTTCTACTTCTTATTCATCTTCCGCCCCAACCACCGTCAGGTGCGTATTCATGTTGCCCGGGATTAATCCCTGGGGCCCTATCAATCCAGGCCACTCTCCAGAGAACATTATTCCACAAGCATTTGGTGTTAACATCTGCACTATTGATTTAGATTATGAGCAGGGATAACTCCCTCCTCTCCCTTTGTGGCAGCTACATCTTGCCTCGGGATATGTGTCTTTAGTAGCTCTCCTTCACTTTCTAGGGTTTTCCTCCTTGAGATAACCAACTTGTAGGCCGCCTATATTTAGGACATTTCATGTCATTCTTGTATTCAATTTTCATTTCATTTCACTTCATTTTAGGGATGCTTTTTGCACCTGTCTCTCTTGTTTAGCTACAATTGCTGATTGTATTCACTCGTCCCTTTAACCTATTTCGATCTCCAGTGGAAATTAATAAAATTTCAATTTCAATATTTCACAAAGGAGAGCTATCATTCCAGTGGCTGGTTATGTCAACTAATTTCCCAAAATCAGAGCAATGGTGCATGCCGAACGCCTATTATGTGTAATCTGAAAAAAATTGATGATGGAAACATGAAAGGTTACATAAAGGAAATTTCTGGACACTTATCTGAAACAATACTTTCAGATAACCATTGGGAAATGAATACACTTTGTCCCAAGAATTTTGCAGGAGCCAGTATTGACTTCACAAAGCCTTGGGGGGTTTTGATGGAGCTTGCCAAGGCACTCCTGGAATTTGCGGAGCAGGGGCCATTCGGCCATTCTCTATCTGGATAGTGCTCATCATTTTTCTTTAAAATATGGAGCTGGTAGGGGAACCAATAATAGAGCGGAGATCTATGCTCTCTGGATCCTGCTCAAGGTTGCTGTTGACAAACAGGTAAGAAAGATTCAGGTACTTGGGGACTCTAAACTAGTAATGGATTGGGCAAATGGCAAAGCATAAATCACAAATATGGTTCTGGCCCCTGGGGCCTATTCTGGAAATTGGAGATCAGAGCACTCCTTGAAGAGGTCTCCTTTCCTCATATATTCAGAGAATTCAATCATAAAGATGATCATCTATCAAAGGGAGCACTCACCTTGGAAGAAGGAATGTTGTCTGTTCAAGAAGTCAAGGATCACATCCCTATGAATGCTACCAATTTGTCTCTCTTCTGATTTGGTTTTACCTGTTCTTGTCTTCACAGCTTGTCTTGTTTGGAGCTTAGTTAGTACCTTCATGAAATTGATTATATAGATGTGTTAAGTATAGGAAAGAATTTTTGAAATCCTGTTTCGAGGCAGAAAGGAAGACTGTATATGTCTTGGTATAGGAAGATGTCAGTCTGTTTAGGTGCACATTGAAAGCATGTGGTCAGTCTAGCTTTTTCTTTTTAATGGAGCCGAAAGGCTAGTATATGTATATTTGATTTCACCCTTGAAATATCAATACAAAGATTTTTTTCTTAGAAAAAATAAACCATTTGGAAATGAATGGACACTAATCTGAAACAATACTTTCAGATGATTCAATACTTTCAGACAATCATTGGGAAATGTAAGGAAAACAGAAGATGTTTTCAGACCAACTTTCGAATAACGGTAGGAAAGCGAAGTTCGATAGTTCAGACGATGAAGCATGTAGGCTATTGTTACTGAGATTTAGTATTGAATTTTAACAAGGAAACCGCTAAAATCACAAGTCATCTTCCAACGTTGCAACCACGTTATTGAAACCAAAAATAAGAATCGAACAAAATCTTACCATTTTACTCCATCGAAGCTATTATTGAAGAATAAATCTAGTATATACATGGTCACTTCGATTTGTTCTTTCCCAAAACAAAATGAATGCAGTCAAAAAAACTGAGACCCAGATGATAGCCGCAGCAGAAGAAAAAGACCCAATTTCTCAAAGTTGTTGCAGAAGGATCTACATCCTTACATCGTTCTTTCAATACTATTACAGTCCCGGATAGAAAACCCAATTTTTGCAAAATGGGTTAGAGATATATTCTTCTTTTCTTTAAATTCGTTGAGCTTGATCATGGCAGAAAACGAGCGAAATAAGAGGCTCTTTTCCTGTGTAATTAACTCTAAATCAGAGTTTTGAATACCCTGATACCTGAAATTCGTCATCACAGGCTTACACATCAATCATACCACGGCGGTTGCGTATATCACCTTGCACCCTTTGTTGTCTATTGCTATATTCTTCTCACACATACCTCAGCGATCCTCGTATGTGCCAACGTAGCGACACATGACAAAATATGACATGAACACATTAATAAAACATCAAAATATGCCTTCCGTTCAAAACGCCCAGAACTATTCTTGGCTTTTATTTTGTTTAAAGAGAACTTTGCTACTTCTTATTTGGATGGGATCAAAGACCTTGACACATGCGTGCGGATTCTTGGGCAAAGCCGTACCTAGTGGGATGAGAATTGAATCCCGTCTGGTTATATTAAACTATCTATAGCTAAAGCACAATTCTGTCTTGAATGGACTCTTACCCTGTCGGGCAAAGGTGTTGCGTCTGTGATCTTTGTATGTGGGATATATGGTTAGTTGTAAATAGGGTCAACAAAACCATGAGTGCGCTGGCCATGTCGTTTGCCACTCATCAAGGAATAGTAGATGAACTTTCAACTCATGTCATAAGAATTTTATATCTCACGGTCGTAGATGTGGATAGGACTAGTAGATGAGTTTTCAACCGATGTCATATGAATTTTATAGCTCAGGGTGGTAGATGTGGATACATGGAAAAAAAACCAATTTTATAGCTCAGGGTGGTAGATGTGGATACATGGAAAAAAAACCACAAATGACAAGCACACAAGGCCCACAACAAAGAATGAAAAAGTGGAAACAACCACTTGTTATGTCATTAT
>CBVK0100408695.1:0-13191 GCA_900067695.1 Picea abies | reverse complement strand
ACAATCCTGTACAACCGCGAGCAGATGTACAGGATTGCGGGTAGGGCTGTAGAGGTTGTACTGGGCTGCTCGTGGCCTAGATCTGACTACCTGCAGCTTAGATCTGGCTACCCACGACTTCTACAGCCTTGTCCAACTTCTGTACGACACTGCCCAAGCCTCTGCTCTGTTGTACCTGCGGGAAAATCACTGGATCTGTGCAATTTTGGTCTCCCTCTCAGAGATACAGCATGTTAATTTTCCTCACCCAACACCTAGTAAATTATTACCTAGCAAATACCTTGCAGTAATTTACTTTTTACTGTAGATTTACTGAATAAAAAACATAGCTTGGTTTTAACCGGTAAATAAATAAAATCAGTGGAAGCAAAACTGGAAGCCAATCTCATGCACACATAAATTTTTCCCTACATATCTGCTTTTTATTAATGATGAATCCAAGCATACAAGGGCTCCCTTACCGAGAAAATGACCCACTGAGAAAAGATACAAACATCAAAAACTTGGAGATCTACTAGCTGATCACACCCTTAAAATCTGTCCTTCGATCTTGCTGGCCGCTTTCTCCTTTGCTTGCCCCCTCGTTCTCTTCCTTTGACCCTATTCTTGATCTCTAGGTGAAAGTCTTTCTTTACCTATCCGAGATCCTCTTGAATCACAGTCCTTCGTGACTCCACACTAGAAAAAGTTATTCTTTGCTCTCCTTGTGTGTCTTTTGCTCTCACCTTGGCTTCCTTTTATAATATTGAGTTATACCCTAACCCTAATCTCCAAAGTGATTAACGGTTGATATTAGATCTCACCTCACTTGAGATCAATGGCTAAGATTCATCTAATTCACTAATGCCAAAGCCTAAGTCAAAACTTTAGCATTTCATTAGATTAAACTTACTTTATTATAAAATGAGATTCACTTTAATAATTACTTTAATAAAGTGAATTTCCTAAATTCTAAGAGGTATTAATGACGAATTCCACATGTTAGACACAAATAAATGTGGAAGTACCTGTCCGATGCTACAAACATCAACATAAAGTATTGTGAATTTCTACTAGTTTGCAGTGTGGCTGCCTTTTTATTAATAATATGACTGAAATCTCTTTGGAATCAATGGAAGTTCCTTGTAGAAGAGGTATGGTGCAGTGTTTGAACCTAAAATTCAAGCCACTGTAATAAATTATAATTGGGTAGTTCAGTCAAGGTACGGGGTGGAAATCAATATAGAGGTACATTAATGGCCCAAAATGTCATACAGTTAGCAATATCGATATTCATAATTGAAGTTGCTGCATTTATGAGATAAGAATGGGCAATGAATAAGAGGGAGAGAGAATTATTGCATTTAGTATGGAAATTCTGCTGCATTTATTATGGGAATTTGCCGCACTTATAAGGAAATATTTGCTGCAATAGTTGGTATTCACTGCAATTGTAGAGGAAAGTGCACATTTATGATTTAATGAAGAGAGATAAGTCTGTGATTGATGGGGGAGAATGGATGCCATTATCTCTATTTATAGTAGTTTGTATGCACACTTTCTAGGTTGTGTTGCCGTCCTTATACACACTAGCAAACGTGGGCTAAGTCCAACCCACTTAGTGTGTCCTTGGAGGCACAATGCCTAGGTTCAAAACCCACTGTCACCTCGGCTTGAACCTCGTCCGTCTAGGCTTACCCCTAGGGAAGCCAAGGGTGGTAGACCCTAGTTACTATGTGAAGTTTAAAGTTAATTTCTAGGAGTTGATTTTAGTTGATTAAAGATTGGGGGAATCTAGCCTATATGCAAAAGCAACAATGCAAAATGCAAGATTAGATATGCAAAAGAAATCCTTTCCCTAAGTCCACTAAGACTAGTGCCTAAGATTGGGCAAGGGGTCAACTATGTTTAAGGGAGTTTCATTTTACAAACATTACAATAAAGATTTCAAAAGAAAACTAGATACAAGATTCTACAAGAAATACTAGATACAAATGAATGAAAGTAAAAACTATCCACAAAGTTAGAATGAAACTAAGTGATACAAAAATGAAGATACAAAATATACAAATTATACAAGCAAGACAACTAACCAAGCAACTAACTTGTAAAATGACTTGAATGTGCAGGTAAAAGAGATATTGCTCACAAGAAGATACAACGACAACACATAAGCCAACTATCCCAAACAAGAGTGCCTCCAAGGGATGTGCAACTCAAGGGGAAGTCTTCAATGGAAAACACAACCACAAGCTCCAAGCAATGAAGAATCCTCCAAAGGATTTGCAACTTCAAGGAAGGAGACCAATCACATAAAGATTAAACTTAACTCAATATTAAAGCATGAAAGAGAGGCCTCCAAGGGCTAAAGCTAAACTTCTAAACCACTTAGTCCAATCCACAAATGCTTAAAGTATTTTGCATAAAAGATGTAAATTTAAAGTGCTTGCCAATGTGTACTAAAGCATGAACCACATAAGATGTACCCAAATAGATGTCCAAGGTTAAGTGGATTGATTTAGGATTAGTTAAGTTATTAAGTTAGAAGTGAATCCTAGACTAAGTGACAACCCAAGAACTCCCCTTGCTTGTACCAAAAGAGTTGTTGGGTGCTCAATAAGTGAGGCAAACAAGTCCACACCCTAGCTCCACAGGTCAACCCAGGAATAGAAGTACTCCATAGGGAGGACAACAAGCGTCGTGAGATCGTCCTCGATCTAGCACCCCTCGCTTCTTCCTTAAATCCCCTTTTTGTTGGAAAAGTTGGGATAGTAAAAGGTGACCTATTAAGCTAAGTTGATTTTAGGCCCTATGAGACTAAGGTAAATTGAGTTAGCAAGTTTGAGTTAAATTAGATTAAGTTAAGGTAATTGCAAAAGTAGTGTTTGTGGAGAGTGTGCTTGCAAGATAATCAAAGTACTTGAAAGATGCACTTGAAAAGTAAAGTACTAGATGTAAATTGCAAGAAATGAAATGTGCTTGAACTTAAACCACAAGATTTAAACAATGCTCATGAGATTGCAAGACATAAAAGTAAAAGTACTTGTAAAGATTTAACCATTAAGCAATGTACTTGAAGAGTAAATCACTTGCAAGAAATTAAAATACTTGGAAAGCGAATTGCTAAGGAAAAAGTGCTTTAATGTAAATAACTTGAAATGTAAAGTGCTCAAATTAAAGATAGCTAGCAATGAATAATGGAAAGCAAGATGAGCAAATTAAACCATTATGCCTCCATGGGCCTAAACTAGCACATGATTACTTCTTAGATTTTAGATTTACTTTAGATTATTAAGCATGTGAAAGAAAGCAAAGCATGCACTAATCTAGCCTTACGATTTTGGGGGTTGGCAAGGCCAAGCAAACTCCAAGGTGTAGGCAAACAATGATAATTTAAAGATGCTTGAAAATAAACTAGGCTAAACAACCTCAAACAAGTGCACAAGATGGAGGACAAAGCCTTCCAGTTTTGTGCACAAGTGGGTGCAATAAATTAAACTAAAACTTAAAGATAAACCTAGCCTCTCAACCTTGTTCTAATGAGAAGTGGGGCAAACAAATAAGAAATAAATTGCAGAAAATAAACACTACTCCCTAGCCTTGTGGTTTTGGGGGTTGGCTGGGCCAAACACTCACCAAGATGTAGGCAAACAATTAAATAAAAATGCAAAAAATTAAATACAACAGAATTGCAAGCCCTTTGGGACTCCCTTGGGCTTGCTTACAATGATTAGAATGAAGAAGAAGAAGGGGTATTATGTTACCCAACTTTGGGAGGTTGTACTTGAGCTTTGTATGGCCCCAAATGGCCTCTTGGACACCTCCTTGGTCACTAACCTGCAAAAAAAACCCAGCAAGCAAAAACTTGCTGTAAAATGCTGCAAAAGCGACAACAATGTTAAGAAAATTTATGTTTTTTACACACATTTTCTACAGAAAATTACAGCAAGATATAACAATTTATATGACCTTTTCTATGTGTTATAATACCTAGAAATATGATGAAAATGTACAGAAATAAAATGCAGAAATTTTAGAGGGTGAAAATGAATCAAAAGGGAAGATTTCCAGATCTGAAATCTCCTCTTTAAACCCTAGATAATCTTGCCAAACTTCAAAGCTAAGCTACAAGAAACAAGATGAATGTGAGTGGATCTAGAGATTAACTCAAAATATTTTGAAATAATAACTAGAAACTCACTAGATCTATGACAATACTATCATAAACCTACACTAGCAAAGTACTTTGCTAAAAATTCCTACCATATATCTCAAAGCATGCATAAGAAGAATGAAAGCAAATGAACAAGATCACCTCATGTAAAAGATGGCACCAAGAATACTCTTAACACCGATTGCCTCCAAATATTTCCTTTATTGATAGTAGAAGGTTGTTGCAAATACTTGCAACAAGCTTCTCTCCAAAAACTAGAGCAAAAATGAGAGAGAGAAGAGAGATGGGAGAGTATGGAGAAATTTGGGTAGAGTAACAGTAACAAAAGAATTGGTGAAGAATGAGGAGGGGAGGGGTTGTATTTATACTTGAGGAGCAAGAGCTACCCCTCTTGGATCTCCTCCAAGTGTCATTCCATAAGCATCATTGAGAATCTCTAAGAGGGGGGTGCACTTTTAGGGTTAGGGTTTTGGTATGGTGAGATGGCATGAGTTGTCACTCATTTTCCAAGTCAAAGAGGGAGGTGAAGGGTCTAGGAGGGTGCACTAGGGGAGAGAGGGCCCACTCTTCTTTAATTTTTGACTTTTCAAACTTTACTCAAGGAGGAGGGCACAACTTCCCTAGGGGGAATAACATCATGAAGTGGTGGCTAGGTAAGAGGGGGTTGTGAGGGTGAGAAAAGGGTTAGGATAGTCTAGTCTAAAGTTTAGGCATCGTCTCCCACCTTTTCTCTAACCATTTAGCTCAAAATTACAAAAATTGACATTTTGACTATGCCAATACTAGCAATTAAATTGTTGTTTTGGACTGACTAAGACTCCTCATGGACAAACACCTAGCAAAACTTGTCCAATTGAGATGAAACTTGGTCCAAGGGTGTAGGGGGTCTCATTCCATTTCTTTTGAGCACAAATACCCCTATCAAAAGCCCAATGACCTAGTTTTTACATTTTTTATCAAAAATTAATTAAAATTACCAATACTTAGGCAATTTTTAAAAATTTAAAAAAACTATCTAGACTCGACGGAAATCCGCAAAACTTTAGGAGATGTCTTGCATGGTCATTTACAACATTCCTAGACACTAGCTACCAGAGGGCTAGACCATTAGAACACCTTTTATCACTTTGGAGGAATTATTTGTGGGAGTGAAAAACTCAAAGGAAATTAATAAGGTTGGTTAAGCCAAATTAATAACCTGAGGAAAAAAAAACACTCAATGAAAGGGACTCTTCTAATGATGAAGTCCTAAGGCAACTGAGCTAACCATGATCCATACAGACCCATTCATTATAATCCCACGTAGGAGAGCGGAAATTCCATTACAAAAAGAAGTGTTGAAGGCCAAAACTGTCTTGTAGAACCAGTAAGTCTCTGACTTGGTAGTACCTGATGGTGCATATCTTCATGGTACATGGAGTTGACCCCCTAGTTGAAATAGGTAGTCAACAGGTTGGCCTGTTATATTCAAGCCAGCAGTTGCTCTATTAAATGCAGGTCACATGCAATATTTAATGCACAGTGGATGATATGTATTAAATGCAATTCGGCTGCATTTATGGAAAGGTATGACTGCTATAAATGAGAAGGCCATACCACTAATAATTGGCTTTTATATTTGATGAGACTGCCCACTAATGTATTAATGATGCATTTTTCTGTTTCTGTTTCAAAATTAATTCCCCTATGCAGGGCCACAACACCCCTACTTTAGGGACTAACTGTTCATGTAAGGAAGCATTGTAGTGGTGCTTGGACCCTGACAATCATTTACCAATATCTGTTGACAAATCCTGCTTAGGCCTGACTGTACAGTATGGCCCAGCTAAGGGATTGACTATAGTTGGCTGGACATTTATGATATGATGACCTTTAATTCTGGCTAGTGACAATTGTTAGCACTCTGTATTTGTTAATATGTATATAGCAGCTGGAGTGACATGAACATGAGATGACTGCCAAGTTGGGTAATATCTATGATTGATTCTTGAAAAGTAGGTCATTAGATTACCTCATATACCTAGACTCAATTGTTTTGATTCATGATATCAAGACATATGGGATAACAGATCTTTTATTGAACATTCCAGGGAAGAAGCGCCTCCTTTGATGATAATGACTACATCTGAGCTAATTAAGTTTGCACTGTAGTCCGTACTTGACCTGATAATATTATGCAAGATGAGAGAAAAAAATGCAGTATATGTATCCCAGTGAGCCTTGAAGAGTGAGCGAGTATGAAAGGATTTGGAAATTAAATAGGTAGCAAAAGATATTGTCTCCAGATGGCTTATAAGTACCATATGCCTGAGCCCTACAAGGAGTCTAGTCATGTGTTTGTAACTTTGTAGGCTAAAAACCAACTATATTCTGCAATCTAGGCTAAACTCTCTTAGGGTTTTAACCTCTCTGTGTCAAAAGATGGTGTCCATGCCTCTAAAGGTTTCTACCTCTGATCCTAAAGAGGACCATAACATATCATTGTTATTCCTAAATGTGATACCGATCATCCTTTCTTACTGGTAATGCTCCGCAAGCCCTAGTTTAGGCAGAGGCATCCATAGGACCACCCAACTGGGGCATTCCATGTACCCAGACTCATTCCTGATGACTGTCATTACTGTAAATTTCAAACTTCAACCGTCTTTTAGGCAATAAGGAAAGTCTAAAAACGTCCACTGCATGATTGTATGTGGTAGAGAAGGTATCCGAAGTTGATGTGCTACGCACCTCATAATGCTTCTTGAACTGAATGACACTTTGCATAAGTGTAGTTTTGTTCCTGCTTGCGGGCACCTTGTGCAGCATCATCAAAGTCTTGATCTGAGGATTTTGTGACTTGTTTATTAGTATACTGCAGCATGATGGTGGTGTCATTTTCGATACGCCAAGGTCTTGGTTTTGCCAGAAATAAATATATTGAACTAGAAAAGGGTTTTCAATTCTCTACCTTTATATGATTGTTGGTTCTTACCACATCCCCAAGATGCATTGCTTTTACTTCAAATGAAAAGTTGCTTTCCGTGATGAATTCATTACTCTGAAGAAGACAATGGACCTTTCATGCAGAAACAAGGGTTGGATGGAGGCTTTCAAGGTAGATCCAATAAACACAGTGATACATGCTACTCTTTTTGGTAAGTTGCATTCAATAAATCTTCAATTCAGTTCAATATTGAAGAGTATCTTGGGCATTGGCATGAGATTGATAATTGAATGATGCAGGGTGGGTGGTTCACTGAAACTCATGGGATTTCATGATTTTTATGACCGGGATGCTCTGCGTCACTTTCTGTTTTCATGTCAGTCTAAGGTGATGAATACCATGTGACCCTATATTTTTTTTCCCACAGTAGTGTTTTGGTTTTGCAAAAATCAATGTTTGCTTGAGCCCTTTTGTTGTTGCTCTTGAGCTTGCACATGTAGCATTGGTTTATTATACTAAGGTTTGTCTCACCATTTGCAGTATGGTGGCTTCAGTAAAGAGCCTGGCGAGATTCCAGATATATATCATGGCTATTATGGACTTTGTGGGTTTAGTCTACTAGAAGAGGCTGGATTAAATCCACTTTGTTGTGAGTTGGGTATTTCTGAACAAGCTAAACGATGATCTCCATGTGCAGAAGGTCTTTGCCTATGAATTTAAAGTACTAGCAAAATGCAGAATGATGGCACCTTGTTGCATACTTCCACAGCCTTCCACTACTGTTTTAATTTGGTTTGAGAGTAACCTGTTGCTCTGTACTTAAAGAAGGCCGAGAAATGATTTCCTCTCCGACCTTGACACATTGGCTTATGTATGGATTTTTCGTATTCTCTCTTGCAAGGATATGAAACAAGCCTCTGGTCAATTCAACTGCCAAGGAGAGGAGGTGTTTGATTTGACTTTAGAATGGCTATTTTTATCCATTCTTGTTCTTCAATACTCGGGAGTTTTAAATTGGGAATGTCCAAGTTATGGCATACTAAAACTTCTCATTCCTGTCAAGTCCTGGAGAGTCATGTGCTGAGTTCTATGCAATTGAAAATGAGCTGTTAATTGTTGTGAGTGGAAGCGTTTTGTTAACAGTCATGGTAGAATTGTTATCTGAAATGTATTTTCTATCATGACTACCTAGGTTTCTGAGGTTGTATGTTTGTGGTCATTTCCATTGGTCATGGTGTTCAGGAGCTTTACTAGAAAACATGGAAAGTGAATTTTTTCGAGATCAAATTCGAAATGAAATGTATCATTGTTTGAAGTAAGAAAACATGAGATCCATGCGTAGGTTTACTCTTGGACGGTTTCATTTTTTAAAATAAAATAAAATAAAATAAACAATTATGAAAAAAAAGTTGTCAACAAGGTGTATCTTGATTCAGCATTGCCTCAATATTTTGTATATTAATTCTCTTTGTGTAAGATTGCAATTGTGCTCACATGAATGCACCTCTGCAAAGATCAAATTGCTAGCTCCAAGAAAGTAACACTTCTAGAAGAAAAAAAAAGGTTCTCTTGGATTTGCGCTTTGTTGTATAGAATTTTAAGTGGATTGGTCTTTCAATTGGTCTGTGTGGATCTGTTAATGGATCTCTAATAAGCATAGAGTTATGTATAAGCCTTGTACTTCACCAATGCAAGTAGTATTAGAATGATATCACACAAAATTGTCCTTGTACTTTCCAATGTTAAACAACACTTTGTAGATGTGTGTGGTTGTGGATGCTCTTGGCAGTAAGTTCAATTTATATACCATTTCTACTACAAATACATTCTATGTGCTAGAAAAATCAAAATGACTACAACATTTAACTCCAAACTTACATTTTTTCCTAAAGATATCCTTCCTCCCCAATTTATCTTCTTATGGCATTTGTTGCTTCTGTGGCACAATCATTTCTCTATGTATCATCAAGTTTTCTCCATGCTCTAGTATCATTGAAATCACATTTTGTCCTAAAGATATCCTTTCTCCCCAATTTATCTTCTTATGGAATTTGTTGCTTCTGTGGCACAATCATTTCTCTATGTATCATCAAGTTTTCTCCATGCTCTAATGGCATTGCAACCATTTGTTAGTTCTCTTCTTCCTAAGCTAGCAGATTTCTTGGCTCATTTTCGTACATGATTTTTCTATTTGGACATTTGAATGACTTGTATACTTCATCTCCATGTGTAACAATATATCTTTCACACATAACACCCATGCCTCTTTTCTCTTCCCTGTCTTTTGAATCATCCACAACCTCCACCGTGGCCTTTGTCTGGTGCATTATTTTATTTTACCTTCTCATACTTCTCATTGTGTGCATCTACCACCCTATGTGTGCAATTGTGACATCAACCAGTGTAACAGAGTCTTTCTTTTCCAAAAAGTTTACATTCATTGTGTACACTAACTTTTCCTCCACTTTTAGCACCAACTAATACACCTCTACTATGGAGCCAATTTTATGCAGAGTTTCTCATCTTGAATTGTAAACTGAAGGGGTTATCAATACAGGGACCATAGGGGTTATGGGACAAGATCCAAAATACATATTTAACCTATCTAGTCTCCTATGCTGTATATGCTTTGTTACTTGACTAAATGTTTCTTGCATTGCACATTAAAAGCACTATAAATAGAACTCTTTTTTCAGTTTTGGTATATAATGGTTTGGAAAATTAACTTTGAAAATCATTTTTATGTGGTTGATGATTGCATTGCCTTTAGAGCTTTGTATTTGCTCAAATCTCAATTCGTGAGTAGATTAAGCAAACAAGTCAATAAGCCTTAAGAAGAAAGGTTGGTTAATATTTGGAAAATGATTATACTTAAAATAACCTGGTAAGGCGAGAAACCCATTCGATATCAAGTTTCATCTGTATTGAATGCATTGCCCTTATCCTCTGCAACAATAACACTGTCACTACTATTGCAAGCAAGACCATAAAGAGATTAATTATGTAATCAAATTTTAGTCTTAGGAATAAGGAAGAATATATATAAACTCAAACATATATTCTCTAGTAAATCAGTCCTAGTAATATATAGTCATTTGTCTACCTCTATAATGTTTACCTTCTTAATTGCTAGTCTAATGTTCCAAAACATGTATGTCTAAATATAATTTCAGAAACTCTTTATTTCTAAAACAGACCTGCATAGCAAGCAATCCACTATATTTTTCGTTAACACAATGAGGAACATTTAGAAACAATTCTTCATCTCCCTTGCTCTACCTTGTAACCACTAAAACTCATTACCCTGTTGTCAAGTTTATGAAAAGGCATAGAGCAATCAACACATGAACAAAAATACTAACTAAATTCAAGCATGCATTTACTTTGTTGTATTTAAATTACTATTCCACGCAAAAGGAGAAGAATAGCAAATGCCATGTGTTGTCGTCCTAATACACACTTGCTAGCGTGAGCTAAGTCCAACTCACTTAGTGTGTCCTCAGAGACACAATGTCTAGGTTCTCAGTCCACACTGTCACCTTGACTGGAATCTCTTCCTTCTAGGCTTACTCCTAGGGAAGCCAAGGGGGGTGAGGTTTCAGTCAAGGTGACAGTGTGGACTGAGAACCTAGACATTGTGTCTCCGAGGACACACTAAGTGAGTTGGACTTAGCTCACGCTAGCAAGTGTGTATTAGGACGACAACATCTTTGGCGCCGTTGTCGGGGATAAGTCATTTATCCTTGGTCAAAACGACTTAACTTTTTATTTATTTATTTTAAGAACTAAGTAATAAAAACTTTAGTCCCTTAAAATTCTTTGAGCTTGCATTGGTTAGCTTTGTGTGATTTTCTTCCAAGTGGCGACTCCATTGAACAAATCTATCAAGTATATTGCAAGGAGCAATCCTTGTTGGCTGCTTGAAATTCTTGTAGGAGAAGCATTCACTGGTATCCAATCCTTGTTCTAAACTTAATAAATCTAACTTTTGTTTTCCTTCTTGTTTTTGCTTTGTCTGATGCTCTTGTTTGTTTGATGAACTTGGTCATCTGGCGACTCCATTTTAAAAATAATTTGACAAGGCATTTTTCAAGAAGGAGCTCACAACTTGTTTGTTTCATCTTTGAACTTGAAAAAGTTTTTGGATGAAGTTGGCATGCTTTCTTTCTTGTTGGATCTTTAGTAATTTTGGGTCCCAGATTTTTTTTCAATGAGTGGACTAACAAAGCCTCTTGATTTTTCAGAAATAGTTGGTTATCCTAATGATATACCTGAAGATATTCTTGATACTGTGCTTGAATTTCATGAGGGTGGTGATGCTTGTGCTCATATCAAGGCCTTTTGGAAACTAATTGATGATTGGGATGACACACCTATCCATGAGGGGATGCTCTTATGAGATTGTTTTCTTGGACTCTTTTGGAGGGCCAAGGAAGTGCTTGTGATTGGTTTCTCATTCATGAAGATAAATCAATCAAGACCATACGAGACTTTCTGCATGGCTTTTTGGAAAGATTTGGGGATGATCAGGATGAAATTTACAGTGAGTTGATTGATGATTTTATGGGAAAATGGAAGAGGAAAAATCTTTCAAATATAGAAACAATCATCTCAGATATAGAAATTGACATTCCACCAAATCCCATTGAGGAACTTAAAGAAACCATTATAAACATGCAGTTTGCCCATGAAGAACAATGTGAAGCCATGAATGAACAATTTGTGGCCATAGAAGACCAATTGGAGGTCATAGAAGATAATTTCACAGAGACTTATATTGAATATCTGGACCCCCATGGACTTGAGCTTGACAGTGAAAAAGATAAGGAAGTTCATGAGGAAATTCCGGATGAATGCATGGATGAATCAGTCATCTATTTTGAGGAAGTAAAGGATCTTGAGTTGGAAAATGTTGAATATCTAGATGATTCAAGTCCCCACCCTCCTCCCGAGGAACCAGTCTTTTTGAACGTTGACTTTGAAAATCTTATGATGGTTCCTGTGTTATGTTCTTCTTCAGTTTCTCAACCAAAGGATAAGTTAATGCAGAATTATGTGGAAATGTAAGGCAATTTCAGTTTATCAATGTCATATCATTATGAGTATTGGTTGGCCTCCCACCTTGACAGTTATGAGCAGCAAAGTATTCAGAGTTTACACGGCTTGTCATATTCCAGTGTTTGGTTGAAGGGAAGAAGGATGATGATTGTTAGTTGGTTCTTCCTCACAAAAAGTTCCAAGTTGATACAACTTGGGAAGGGGTCTTCCGTGAGTCATCCTGGACTAGGATTATTCAGACACCTGCGGCATCAATTCACCTATTGCATGGGTGGTTGTAACATATCTCTAACCCTTCCTTGTATTTTAATGTTGTATTATTTCAATTTAATATGTCAATATGTACTTAGAATTTTTTATTTTTTTTTCGGTATCATAGTTTCATATTGTAATTATTATGTTGTACTTTAGATATTTCATTATGTAAATGTTGTTTGTAGCATTGATCTCATTTATCATGTATGAATATGTACTAATGTTAATTTTTTGGTGTTCACATTGTGGGAGCACTATTTTTGTAGGTGATGGATTTTCGTATGCTGTCCATCTCAAAGTGAGAAGATCGACCACACGTCCCCATGTGGAGCCAGATGTTGACCGCCCATTTAGCAATGGTGGTCAACTCATGTGCCATGAAGTTGCATCACCAAATGCAAATTTGTTGAAGACAGTATTGGTTCTACTTGGTATCTGATGCTCCAGCAAAATTTTTGTAAACGAAATTTCCGCACCCCTACATGGGTTGATAATGTAATAAGTCTACATGGATCATAGTTAGGTCAGGTACCTTGGGATGTTTTCATTGGGGGAATTCCTTTCACCGAGGGTTTTTTATCTTCAGGTTGTCAACCGGGCTTTGGGGCCTGGCTGACTTCCCTTGAGTTTTTCCCTCCACGCATGCAATAATTTCCTCCAAAGTGGTGAACGACGTCCTAATGGTCTCATCCTTTGGTAGCTATTATTCAGGAATGTTGTAAATGACAATGCCAGACAGTGTAGAAAGTTTCATGGAATTTCGTCCAGTCTAGATATGTTTTTTTTTAATTAATTAAAT
>CBVK0100408694.1:0-19092 GCA_900067695.1 Picea abies | reverse complement strand
GACCCCCACATCACCTCCTAGGATGATCCCACTCATTTTTTCTCATTAATTCCCCTCCATTTCTTCATTTTCACACTTTTTTTAGCCCCTCCAAGAGGAGTTACGCCCCCCCTCTTCTAGAAACTCCACAAATGATTTTTTTTTAATTATTTGAGACCTCTCACCTTCATTGGCATCAATCCGAAGGCCTCCCACACCTCTTTGCTTGATTCCAACACCTCCTACTTTTTCCTACACCCTAGATCTAGCTTTCAAACCCTAGATGGTGTACCCTAGCTTTGAAATCTACTCTTATGCTTGGTGGTGGACACTTGACATTGATCCAAGAGAGGTAGGTTTGCCTCTCCAAGTATAAATAGATCTCTCTCCTCACTCCCAACTCACCAATCTTTGAGCTAAAGTTACTATGCTGAAATTTCTCTTCACTTCCATCTTCTTGCTCTTGCCATCTTGCCATTTCACTCATTGCTCTTGAGATTCTTGTAGCAACTAGTGGCTACAACACTCTCACACTTTTGACAATAAAGAAAAAAGCTTTGGAGGATCATTGGAGCATCTATGAGTATTCTAGTTGTTTCATACAAATGAGGTGATATTGTTGGTTATTGTTTTTATGTGTTGTTGGTGATAGATCTTGGGTAAAGTATTTTGCTTGGGTAGGGTAGCAAAGAGTATTCTTGTTATCTTATGTTTATGTTAGATAGCCTAGGGTTTGCAAGTATTTCATTCTAGACTATTTCAAGATAACTATCTATTCCATGCTTCACATATTTCTCTAAGTTTTGCAGGTCACCTCAAAGGATTCATTGGGATAGCATCGAAGAAGAGCCTACCCTTGAGCCCTTCTTACACTCCTTGTCTTTTTCTTATTCCATATTACTTGTTGCATTCATTTCACATATATATTTCAGCTTTTAACAATCTTAGATAGGTCAAAAATAAAATTTTCACTTTCAGATTTTTATGTGTAAAAAATTTCTGTGTAAAAACAGAAATTTTTTGACAAGTTTAGTGTGTTTTGCAGCATTTCCAGCAAGCTTTTGCTTGTTTTTTTTTGCAGGTTAGTGACAGATCCAAGGGGATATGCTGCTCAAAAACACCTAGAAGACTTCCCAACAAACTACTACTTGGTTGGGTAACACTTTCTCAACTTCTCTCCTTCAATTTCCAAGTTTTCCTTATATTTTATTCATTCTTTTGGGCCCTTAATTTTGGACTAACTTAGATTAATTTATTTCATTTTTTAGTTAGTTCATTCTTGTTCATAAGGTAGTTAGTTTGTCTTTTCTTTCATTTTATTAATTTGTTGTTAGCTTAGTTAACCCTCCTTGATCAATAAAGGAAGACTTGCCTCCACCTTGGTCATAGTGAGTGGCTCCTTTCTTTTATTTCCTAGTTATTCTTTAAATCTAAATAATAATCTCATGACCGACACCTTGGGAGAGTAATCCCCAAAACCGCACGACATAAAGAAAAATAATCTTTATTTGATGTCTTTATGCTCTCTAATGGTTCAATAATCTAGATAAGTCATCAAACATAATTTCCTTTCATTAAGTTCATTTCATATGCTTTAATCTTATTGATCATAGTTAAATAACTTGTGACATATCTTAAGTGCTTAATCTACTTGCTATCATAAGTTACTTTACTTTTTATCTTCCAAGCATATGATTATCTCACACATAGTTTCTTTTCATGCAAGTTTAGTTCTTGTGCTTTGATTCCTAATAACTTGTGATATATTCTAAATGCTAGATCTAGTGGTTTCATAAGTTATTTATCTTTTCATGTGCTAAGCATAGATAATCT
Organism: Picea abies; assembly: GCA_900067695.1. Classification (NCBI taxonomy): domain Eukaryota; kingdom Viridiplantae; phylum Streptophyta; class Pinopsida; order Pinales; family Pinaceae; genus Picea; species Picea abies. The sequence goes on along the minus strand of CBVK0100408694.1, from coordinate 17,280 downwards.
AATCTTTAGGCTATAACATCTTAATCACTATATTGTTAATCTTTGCTTCCTAAAACACATTTCACTTTAATGATTGGCTCTCATGGTGATAAGTAATCTTGGATCATAGAATCTCTTCACACTCTCATTAAGGCAAGTGGTCCTTGCCCTTTCATGTTGGTTAAAATTTAAATGTCTATGATGATGATGTGATGCTCATATGTACCTAATGCTCTTTCATTTTATGTGGCATGATCTCATGGTTTAAAGACATTTTATTTCAGCCTTATCATTCAAGCACTCACTACATTTAAGTTAAGTTGCTTCATGGTTTAATCTATCACACTTTTAACTTAAATATTTCAAGCAAGTTTTTATTTTCTGTTATATGTAGCAAGTTGTCCTTGCTTAAATCTCACATATATAACTTGCAATCTTTATGTGGAATGGTTAATAACTAAGTGGAATATCTTTTGTATCTTTTCCATTTAAGTTTATGGGTGAATGCTTTTTAATTCCAAGCTTTTTAAGCACACGTTTTCAAGCTTTTTCATTTCGGCCATACTCTTAAACGCTAAATTCTAAGTGTCTAAAACTTTTCTAAAAGTCACCCAACACACCTAAAGACCCACCCGCGGGTCATAATAACACTTAGACAACATTTTAGGGGCCTTTTACAGCCATCTCCACCATCTAAAACGGGTTTGAGGAAAACAACGGAAGGAAGAGGCGGGGGACCGTTTTCGTGATTTCGTAGGGGAGATCCTTTCCGGGAAGTACTCTTACTGTCAGGGCTGACCATGGAAGCTAGGGTGGGCCTCGTTTGCCTTACTATCTTGAGCACCCGACAGTTATTTGGCCAAGGGAGGAGGAAGTTCAAAGCACAAACATAGTTTAGGGGGAAGGGAACTAAAAATTTAATCAATCTTTAAGAAACTCCTTAAACACTTTGTTGCATAGATCACCTTTGTATGTTTGGGGGAATTAGATGTATTGATAGGAACACACATTGGTGATAATTTCATTGTTTTATTTATCTTATGTGCAACTTTATGGTCTATGTGTTATGTCTATGTGAGCAACTAAGTTAAACCTTGGATATCTTGTTAATTTGCTTATTGTGGTGTGAATCAAGAAAGAGGTGAGCATCCCACTTGGGGAGGCATCACTTTCTTTGATTCTTGAGTGCTTTGTGTGGTTGTCAGTGAAGACGGTCCAATAGAGTAAGTGCTATTGGGGCATGCTTGGCTAATTGTTGTATCACTTACACTTCTTTGTATCTTTTGTATCTTGTGTATCTTTGTAAATGGTGTAATCATTGTAACACTTAGTACTCTTTTGTAAGTAATTATAACCTTGGGTTTTTGGGTAGTTTAACTTGATTTACTTGTAATACTTTTGTAATAAACCACCCTCAAACTTAGTCGACCCCATTGCCCAACCTTAGGTACTAGTCTTAGTTGACTTAGGGAAAGGGTTGACTTTCATTTAGATTAGACTTGCACTTTGCATTTGTTGCTTTTGCATCATAGGCTAGTTTTCCCCTTTAGCCTATAACAAATTAAAACTAACTCCTAGAACATTGAAACTAAAATTAATCTAGTAACTAGGGACAGCCCCCCTTGGCTTCCCTAGGAGTGAGCCTAGAAGGAAGAGGTTCCAGTAAAGGTGACAGTGTGGATTTGGAACCTAGACATTGTGTCTCCGAGGACACACTAAGTGAGTTGGACTTAGCTCACGCTAGCAAGTGTGTATAAGGACAGCAACACCATGCACACACAATGTGTACAAAAACAAATGTAGATAAAAAACTCACAAGAAAACATCCTAAAAAAACTAACTAGTAAATGTTGATGTTTTGGTAGTTGCAGGAGGTATTCCCTCCTTGACAACTTTTCTTAGAGAAGAAGAAGATTCCAATAAATCAAAGGAAGACCATTGAACAGTTGAAGAACACCTTGGAAAAGATTAAAGTGAAATATAACACTACAGAAAAAAAAGTCGGCCCACATGAAATAATTAAAGTGGAAATATAATTTCCAGGAAGAGAAGTCGGCCCACAAAAATAATAAAGTAAATGTGAAAGACCTAGAAAAAGAAGTCGGCCCTAGACAGGAGCCCATACTAGTATAAATACAGGGTTGGATCATTTCATTTGTACAGTCAGACAATTCAACTTCTGTAGTGCACGCTAGGTAGTTGCAGCTGTAGTTGTGGCAATTTTTCTATTTCTGGGTTTTGGTTCTCTTGGAGAGTGTGCCCCACTTGGGGAAGGATATTCTTGGTGGTCTCTCTTGTGCACTACCTCTAAAAGATTTGCGCTAAGGTTGTGTGATGTTGCCCAGTTGCTTTGTTACAGTTGCAGTGGCAATTACCAGTTGTGTCAATTATGTGGTGAGCTATCTTGCTCATGTGATGTGCTTATCTTGCGCCAGTTCTGTGGTGACTTAGTTGTCTACTCTCACTAGGGTTTGAAAAGAAGACGAGATAAGTATTTGTTATCAGGGTTTCTTCATTGTAGGTTTGTTCTTGTGAATAGCACTTGTTCATGGTTGTATTGGAATATTAGAAAGATTCTCTCTAAGAAAAATTGGTTGGGGTTTTCCTGGAGTTTGGGGTTTTCTGAGGATAAATCTTTGTGTCTTTTTGTGCTTGTTTATTTGTTTCTTATATATTTCAGTATATGGTTATTGACTGTTAAAAGAAGATAAAAATGCTATGGTAAATCTAATGTTAACAAAACTAATGAAAATCTAACATGGTATCAAAGTAGGTTTTCTTCAGAACAATCTAACCAATGGAAGGAAGATCGTGATATTTGTCACTGCAGTTTTCCACTGCACAGTCCTAAACTTGTCAAGCTCGTTGAGCACTTATTATAAAGTCGATTGGGACAAATTTTAGCATAGATCAACTCACCTTGCTCTCGTGCACTTGTTGCATCTTTCATATTGACATTTTGTCAAAGTTGAATTTTTTACGGTTTTAGGCTTGTTGACATTTTCCTGAACATTGAACCTTCTGAATCAGATTCCTAACTTTTTCTTGTTGATGTAATGTCTCAGATTAGAAGACAAAGCTGGATGGTGCACTCGTATATAAAATGAGGGTGTTTGCATGAGATGTACATTTGACAAGAGGACATTTATCCAAGCAGTGACAGTAGATCCAAAGGGATCTTAGATCTAGTGTACTCAAAGGAATCCCAAGAGTTGGAGGTAGCAGTGACGATGTCTCCTACAGTATATGAAAACTCAAATGGGACAAACAACAGCTAGACTCCAGGTTTGGATATCATGTTTGATATTTTATATTGTTGCAACTTAAGTAAATGTTGTAACTAGAACAACAGTCTTTAGAGTTCTATTACTATTGAGTAATTTTGGTTAGTAACACTTGAATATTGTTGGTACTATGATCGTTATACTCATTATTCATTATTAATAATGCACTTATTTAAAAGATGAATTGATATCCTATAGGAGATGTTCTTGGTTGTTGACTTTGTCCTAGGTAGGGCCATGGAGACGTTGTTCTTCTGGTTTCTTGTTCCGGGAAGGTTACTATGGAGGAATGATTGGTCACAACATTGGAAGAGTGTTGTTCTTATTTCTTGTTATTGTATTTTGTTTTGATTCTTGTCCCAGGCAAGTCACAGGTGATAGCTCTGAGAAGGAGATATTGTGATGATTGTTCCCGTTCTTGTTTTTATTATTGTTCTTATCATAAGAATGTTGTTTTGGTCTGCTATGTTTCTCTTGTTCCAGGAAAGTCACAGGTGATAGCTCTGAAAGGGAGCCATAGTGACGATTGCAAGATGCAACAACTTAGATGGGCTCTAGTTGAGACATGGAGCAAACTATCCAAACAAGAAGTTGTATACATGACAATATACATCCATGTATCGAAACAAAAGAGGACAAAATTAGTACCTTCTGGAAAGAAAGGATATAGAGTGTTCCACGTGAAGATTTATTGTGAGGAGAAGAAGGCTCCAAAGGATGATCGTATAGATCCCTCTAGTTCAGTTGATCACTCTTCAGATCATAAGGTAGAGTCAGTAGATCCAGAAGGGCCTACCCAGAAACATTGCAGTGACGAGGAAGAGACCAACATGGTCCCGTGATACTTTGCAAGATGAAAAGGGCATGCATTTATATGGAATTGATGATCTATATCATGAGGAGGAGCAGATGGCTCCACCAGTGGTGAGGCAGGTGGCCCCACCAAGTACCAGCTCAGAAGGAGCCAAAGTTAAGATGGATTCATCCCTCAGGATCTAGTAGGGAGGAGCAACCTCCCAGTACAATTCATATGAGATCAAACGTCAAAGGAAGTCATCATATGCAGAGGGAGAAGATAGATCCAAGATTGTATAGACTTAGAGGGAGTCAAATCCCAGAGGGAGCATGTAGACTCAGAGTGAGCCTGATCTCAGAGGGAGTGGACCACGAGAAGACCTTTGCTTCAATCACCCGGTACACTTCCATCAGGACCATTACTTTCTAGAAAGAAGTAATGATGGACTCTACTCCAGACGAACATATCCCAGAAGATCAAAATGAGACAGTAGAGCCAGATATATCTGTAGATCCACCCAAAGAAATTACAGTTACCAGGAAGAGACTAGCATGACTTCAAAACACTTTGCAAGAAGTTGAAGGACATGCAGCTCTCAGAGGCTCTTTTAGAGAGAGCAAGAGACCACACAAGTTTTCCAGCTATGTGGCACTGATGAGTAAAATCACTGATTCAGAACCTTCCACTTTTGAGGATGTTTCTAAGAAGCAAGTGTGGAAGGATGCCATGATGGAAACGTACGAGTCCATGAAGAATGATGTGTGGGAAGTGGTTTCAAGACTAGAGGGGAAGTCAGTAGTGACTTCCAAGTGGATCTACAAGATCAAGCATGTTGCATATGGTAGCGTAAAGAAGTACAAAGTAAGATTTGTGGCTAAAGGATTCTCCCAGTAAGAGGGAGAAGATTATGACGAGACACTTGGTCCAGTAATAAGAGGAAGCGTACACAGAGAAGCCACATGGCATTGTGATCCATGGGAAAGAGTCCCATGTTGAAGAAATCTTTGTACGTGCTTAAGCAGGTACCTAGGGCATGGTATGCCAGAACAAATAATTATTTGATGAGCTTGGGAATGGTTTCCCCTTGATATTGGACAACATGCTTCTTACAGGGGATGCGAAGCTCATAGATGGGTGCAAGAGGGAACTCACTTTAGAGTTCAAAATGAAGGATCTGGATATGATGGGATTAGAAGTGTGGTAGAGACCAGATGAGATATTCCTTAGCCAAGGAAAGTATACAGTTGAGATCCTGTAGAGATTCAGGATGATGGACTGCAAGTCCATGGCCACACCTATGGTTACGAATCTAAATCTCTTGAGTGATTCATCTTCATATTTGGTTGATCCCATGATGTACATACAATTGATCATATCCTTGATGCACCTGGTTAATACCAGGCCGAGATATATGCTTTGTAGTGAACACATTGATTCAATACATGGTTGAGCCTAGACATGTACATTGGATAGCAACAAAGCATGTGTTGAAGTACATGCATGGTACCGTTGGATATGGACTCAAATATGTCTTGGATGGTGCAGTAAAGATGCAAGGTTATACAAACTTTGACTGGGCGGGGAGTGTAGTGGACAGGAAAATCACATCAGGATGTTGCTTCAGTTTGGGATCAGGTATGATCTCATGGTTGAGTAGTGAACAGACGTCAGTGGCACTCAGTGCAACATAGGCAGAGTATTTTGCAACCAATGTTGCAAGTCGTGAAGCAATGTGGCTTCGGAAGTTGCTTGCAGGATTATTTGATCTAGAGTTGGAGCCAACTTTGATACATTGTGATAATCAAAGTTGCGTAAAGCTTTCATAGAATCATGTCTTTCATGACAGGTCGAAGCATATAGAGATCAAATACCATTACATCGGAGACATGGTGCAGAGAGGAGTTGTGGTACTCTGGTACATATCCACAGATGAGCAAATAACGAACATTCTCACCAAGCCTTTGTCTAGAGTGAAGTATGAGTACTTCAAAGAGAAGCTTGGCGTGATGAAAAATGTCCACCCTCGTTGAGAGGTTGGTGTGATGTTTCTCCTCCAACAGGGTTCCCCTTTCGCCAAGGGTTTCCCAGATCAGTCATGTGAGGCGACTGAGGGAGTAATGTACAGCCTAGTACAAGTCTTGCCTATGCCATGTGAGGTGGCTAGGTGTGAATAAGACTTGTAGCATGGTCTTGGACCATGTCATAGCCTTAGGGCTATGATTGTAGTCTTGTCTATGCCATGTGAGGTGGTTAGGTGCAAATAAGACTACTAGGAGAGGATAAACATCACAACCTGGTGCAAGTCTTGCCTATGCCATGTGAGGTGGCTAGGTGTGAATAAGACTTGTAACATGGTATTGAACCATGGCATAGCCTTTCCTAAGCCATGTGAAGTGGCTAGGTGTGAATGGGGATATGATGGTAGTCTTGTCTAAGCCATGAGAGGTGGATAGGTGTGAATAAGACTACTAGTAGATTACTACATAGTCGTGGAGACTACTAGATTACATGGTAGTAGTTGTGTGCTACTAATTGATTGCAACTTAGTCGTAGAGACTATGGCAAAATAATTAAGCTATTGATGACATGGTGGTAGCCTGGAGCTACTAGTTGATTGCAGGGTAGTCATTGGACTACTAGAAGAAAACATTGTGAAAGAATACCTCCCTAGCTAAGAGGGAATGTTGATGTTTTGGTTTTTGCGAGAGGTATTCCCTCCTAGACAACTTTTCTTAGAGAAAAAGAAGATTCCAAGAAGTCAAAGGAAGACCATTAAACAATTGAAGAACACCCCATAAAAGATTAAAGTGAAATAGAAGACCACAGAAGAGAAGTCGGCCCACATGAAATAATTAAAGTGGAAATATAATTTCCAGGAAGAGACATCGACCCACATAAATAATAAAGTAAATGTGAAAGACCCAGAATAAGAAGTCGGCCCCAGATAGGTGCCCAAACTAGTATAAATATAGGGATGGATCATTTCATTTGTACAGTCAGACAGTTCTCCTTCTGCAGTGCGCACTAGGCAGTTGCAGTTGCAGTTGTGGCATTTTCTTTATTTATGGGTTCTGGTTCTCTTTGAGAGTGCGCCCCACTTGGGGAAGGATATTCTTGGTGGCTCTTTGTGGTCTCTTTTGTGCATTACTTTTGGAAGAGTTGTGCTAAGGTTGTGTGGTGTTTCCCAGTTGCTTCGTTGAAGTTGCAATTACAGTTGCAGTTGCAGTTACCAGTTGTGCTAGTTCTTTGGTGCGCTATCTTGCTCTAGTGATGTGCCTATCTTGCACCATTTCTGTGGTGACTTAGTTGTCTACCCTCACTAGGGTTTGACAAGAAGAAGAGATAAGTATTTGTTATCAGGGTTTCTTCATTGTTGGTTTTCTCTTGTGAATAGAGCTTGTTCATGGTTGTATTGGAATATTAGAAAGATTCTCTCTAAGAAAAGTTGGTTGGGTTTTTCCCCGAGTTTGAGGTTTTCCGAGGATAAATCTGTGTGTCTCCTTGTGCTTATTTATCTGCTGCTTATATATTTCAGTATATGGTTATTGAATGTTAAAAGAAGATAAAAATGTTATGGTAAATCTAATGTTAACAAAACTAATGAAAATCTAACAGTAAAAACAAAGAGAATGTCACACACAATATCAAGGAAGATCCAAATCAAAGGGAAAAAGGTTGTCTATAATGAAATCAAATCCAAATGGAGCTTGTCGCACTACACCATGGATGTATAGAGATATATTTTGGAGTTTACATTCATCATTCATTCTACATTTCATAATATTTTCTATGAATTATAAATAAATAAATTAAAAACAACTTTAGAAAATAGAAAATGCACATTGACAATGAGATTGGGAGTCCTAGATATCGACATGTTAACAACATAGAACGGGTTTCCTCTCTCCACATAGATTATAGTGTCAAATGCAGCAAGGCTAATCTAATTTTTATTTATTTGTTGGCTTACAATTGAGCATTGTCATTAATAATTATTATTCTAAATCAAACACCACCTACCATAATAGGTAACCTTGGTGGGTCCCATGAGCCCTCCATCAAGAAATTCATTGAAGGGTTGTTTTCTATTTATTGGTATAAGAATATGGTTGGAAATAGAATTGAAACTCAACATATAGCCACTAGCCACAACACATAAATCACCTAATTACTATTGATATTTTTTAAAGACAACTTAAGAAGTACGGAAATATACAATTAGCACTAAAGGATAGATTAAATATAAATTCATGAATCCAAGGATCCAATGTCCCTATGGATGAAATAATATTTTAATCTTTCAGTAAAGGTTTGATATTTATTTTGAGGGGATAGATACATACACTTAGTTACAAAGGAAAGGAAGTGAAATAATTGGGTGACAACAAGACTTAGTTTTTTTGGTGAATTGGCTTAAGCTCATGAACAAGCCTAGGTTTAGGCTTAAGTTCAACCATCAAGATTTCTAGCATTGAGGTTTCTCGATGGCATTAGTATTTTTGAGGTTTCAATCTAGCATTGGATAACATTAATGGTTTTTGTTGGCATTAGGGATTTTGGGGTTTTCGGGTTTTTGGTTAGCATTGGTTTATAGAGGGATTACATGTTGGAATCAAAAGCATGGAACATGAAAACCTTGAAAGACATTAAGGGATCTCTTACCTTTCATGGAAAAAATTTAGTTCACTTCAATCTATTGGAATAATAGTTTAAAACACCAAATCACACTTCAAGTTATCACTCTAAACCACCACGTCAAATCTCAATGAAGTCAACATATTCAAAGTGAGGTTTTCATACACATGAGATCTGCATATATAAGGTCCAAGGTTAGAGGTCACATGAAAAAATTATAAACAAGAAGGATTTTTTTTTTCTTTCGTGTTTTCATATTATATATATTCAATGACAATCATTCTATAACAGTGGTTACAAACTTTGAAATCAATATTTTGACTTATTTAGTGGATATATAATAATGTATAATGATATTATATCTGTGTGTGTGCATGTGCCTTCTTTACCATGGGAAATTTTTGTCTCTATTGGTTGCAACTTATTGTATAATGATGAGGCTTGGAATGAAACAAGTACATAACGAGAAGAAAAAAACAAGGGAGATACATCATAAAGAGAACAAGAGAACTAAGTTTCAATATTTTGTGTGTTCCAAAATTATGAAATGTGAATTGGTATTTCCTAAAAGTACATATTTACTAGCACAAATCCATATGCATGAATTTAAAGAACTTCTAGGAGAGGATGGAGGGAGAGGATGACAGAGGATGAGGGAGATGATTTTTCATTAGGTCCTTTGGAGAATTTTCATGGTGGATACATCTTTCCAACTCAAGAGTAGGTATTGGGTGCATGGAAAATTAAAGGACCTAATCTCTTTGACAATCAAAGTGAGGATGAATATAGATCAAGAAAGGAGGAGAATGACTCTTGCCTTAGGAATCATGTCACAAGTGTTGAATATTCAATGAGGGGGGAAAGAGAACATACTTAGGGAAAATACCTTGGTCTTGGACAAAATAGAATCAGAGCGCAGATCATTTGATGAGACAAGGGAGATCCCTCTAAGTGGAACACTCAGTGTAGAAGGTGGTTCGACCATAGAAGGTACCATGATTGAAGAAGATTGAACATAGTCCATGATGGTGGAGAATGTGGTTATTCATATGATATCATCAAATATGGATGGCGATCATGAAGGAAAGTGTCTTAGTAGGATCAATGATAGACCAAAGAATTTCGATGAAGCAAATAGATGGAAGAAAAAATATGGTTATTATCCTTGGGGCATGGGAGAAATTGGGATCCTCTCAAATCCTTAGAAATGAAATCTCAAACAAACATTAAAGTTTGAGAAATAATGCATTAGTGTGGATGAGATTTTGTTGCTAGATAAATCTACATCTTAAACCTCTATATCACAATAGTTTTTTATAACAGTTATGGTAGTTTAGATTTTGAATAATATAACACAAGAGGAGATTGTGGGAAGAAGTGTGATCATGGTTATGGACTAGGGTCCAAAGAATCCTTAATAAACAATAGGGACCATGACTTCTTGGAAGATAAAATTAGGGATCACATAAGCAAAAAGAGGGCCACCTGTATCAACTTAGAAACAAGAGATTGAAGCTTCCAATTAAACCAAAAACTATAAATGAGAAAACCCTTCTCTATTCTAAGACAACTTTGATTATCATATTATGGGGAAGAAAAGTAGTAGAAAAACCTTGAAACAATGGATGGAGAAGGTATTGAAGAAGAGATACATCCCTACTTTCTATTTTGGGGCAAGGGGTTTCATATCATTTCTCGTTAAATGTAAAGAGAATGGATATGTGATAGGTGAAGGTTGTTGGTTCTAAGATAGTTATGCCTTATCACTAAACTATTAGACTCCTCATTTCAACCCTTTGCCTAGAAAAACAAACAAGGTTCTTATTTGAGTTAAATTACCCTTCCTCCCTCTATATTTTTGGCATGATGAGGTGTTCAAGGCAATTGGAGATGGTATTGGAAGAAGAGGCTAGGAAACATTCCTACTTTCTATTTGGGAGAAAGGGGTTTCATATCATTTATTGTTAAATGGAAAGAGGATAGATATGTGTTAGGTGAAGGCTTATGGTTATAAGATAGTTATTCCTTATCACTAACTATTAGTCCCCTCATTTCAACCCTTTGCCTAAAAAAACAAACAAGTTTCTTATATGAGTTAAATTGCCCTTCCTCTAGAGTTTTGGCATGATGAGGTGTTCAAGGCAATTGGAGATGGTCTTGGTAGAAACCTTAAAGCAGACGACAAAACCAAATGAATGGAAAGTATGTCAATGGAAAATATCCTAGTTGAATTGGAATTGGGGATGGTTTACTTGATGGGAATGATTTAGAAGCAAGAAATTAATGTTACATATAAGCCTTGGATTATGTAAACATACCCTTTAAGTGTGGATGGTGTCAACAATCACTTAAAAACATTAATGCTTGAAGATAAATGAGAATATTCTAGATGACCTGCATTTAATTCTTAGCCTACAAGTTATGGGAGAATTACTCTCCAAGGCTATAAAATTGAAAACTTTAAGGGATATGTGATAAACATAAAGGTTCTTATACACAATTGACATAGAAATGTCTATAAAACATAATATATATTGGATAATTGATAAGATGGCTACAATTATGAAGGTCCCCACATATAAATGCACTATAGTTATGTTGTCTAACTCTGGATGAGGGTTAGGGTTTCATGACTGGTTCGAAAATGGAGGTGAGTTTCATCAAGATATTACTCTCTAATGGATGTTTCTAAGGGTAGAGAGGTGTAGTTTTAGCCTTTAGTTGTGGTTTTTTGAGTCAATATTTCAAAGGAGTTATAGGTATATGAGGGGAAGCTATCGAGGGGTATTTTCTCATGTCGATAAGGGTTTCAATTATGGGGGTTGGTAATCATAGTGAACAATCTAGCATTGATTGAAGAGAATGGGGCCTGTCAAGTCAAACCTATGATGTCAAAACTTCCTCATTTGCAAATCCATGGAGGTACCAAATCATGGCAGAGGGAGATTTTTGGGTTCTCTTACATGAGTTAGGGGAATGATGAGAATGCCTCGTTCCTAATAGGTGTTGTCTTAAATCTATGGAAGATATCATTTCTGGTGGAAAGGACCTCCAAGTCAAGGTGAAGTTAGTGGTTCATGATGAGGAGATAAGGGTTGTTTCATCTACTCATCAATACTTGAATGACATCAAGTTTTGTTGTATCCTAGTGAAGGTGGTGGAATCGAAGCCAAAGGAAACTAAAAAGAAAGGTGGCAAGGGTGAGATCATTTTTTATCAAGTTATCTTGGAAGTTAGTGGTAAGGTGAATGAGAAGGAAGGCAGACCCCTCACTATTGAAGGAATCTTGGTTAAGTGAAAGAAGATGAAGTTTAGGTGTCTCAAACTAAAAGAAGAAGGAATGAATTTGATTATGGGTTGGGATGTGGTGAGGCAATAGTCCAACTCCATTAGGCAACAACTCTAGTGGGAAAATTCCATAGCAAATTAATCTTAGAAAAATCCATGAGCATGTGGGTTAGGAAGTTATTGAAACAAAAATTGTGATATACTCTTGTTTTCCATTTTCTTACTAGAGGTTGGATTTCTTTTTTTTTTTAGTCAACTAAGGAAAAGGATAATATTTTAGAGGAGAAATGGTACTAGGATAACTCTCTATTGTTCCTTAAGAACTAGACTCCATTGTTTGATCCAATGTCAAAAAGTGTTGACATTTAACCTTTGTGAGTTAAACTTCATTCTCTTCCTTTGGAGTTGTGGATGGAAAGGGATTATCTAATATATGAAATAAGATTGGAAGGATGTTGGATATAGATTAAAAAACTCATTCATTGGATAGGATCTCTATGGCAAATATTTGTGCGGAGATGAATCTCAGGAATGGATTGCCAAATGGTATTGATATCTAGGTGAGGAATAGATAAAATTGTCAAGAGATTGATTATGTCAAGATTGCATTTAGGTTATCCATTTATCATATGTATGGACATCTCAAGAGTAAAATCCCAAAGAAGGAGTTTCTTTATGATGAAGACATCATGGAATAGAAGATGGAAGTTGAGGTTCATGAGGAGATTTAGTTGGCAGGTTTTAAAGGAAAGATGGATAGAAAGTAATCTTTGGAAGGTGAGTTAATCTCTAAGCAACCCTCTTATTGTATTATTGATAAGATTTTACAACAAATAGCTAGAGCTTAGGGGGTTAGTACTAATCAATGGAAAAAAAGGTTGCCAAAGAGGTGGAACTAGAGGAGATAAAAAGGGTAGGAGGAGTTCAAGAAGGAATGCAATCAAAATGAAGGATTCTCCTAAGAATAAACCACTATGCTTAGTGGATGTGATCAAAATAAAGGATTCTCATAAGAAAAAGAAGAAAGCATCTCAAAAGGTCTCAGATCCCATAGAAGTGTTGGAGGTAAATGAGGTAGATGATTTTATTGTAGGTCACAGTATCCCTCTTAAGGAGTTGACAAACAAGAAGGATTTCCAAGAGGAAAAACAAACTTGGATGATATATCCTCACAATTAGAAGGTGATGTTGGTGTGAGGGGTAAAAAATCCATTCCAAGGAAGAAAGAGGTGGAATCCATTGATAGTATCAGTACCATGTACTCCTTTGATGATGAATTTATTCTTGAAATAAATAAGAAATTTCATCTTAGATCAGAATAAAATAAGGGGATAGTAATGGAGGAAGAGGGTGTGGAGGGTGGTACAGGCTTGGATTAGAGTGGAAGCTAGGGGGGACTCAATATGAAATCCTATCTTTCTCATGCAATGAAAAAGAAGATGGAGATGTGTTATCTAGTAAACAAGTGACTATTCAAGAGGCCCTTAGAGAGAAAATCCCACTCTAAGGTTTCAAAATGATTATGTTTTCTTGTAATATAGTGGGTTTTAGAAAGTTCCAACAAGAGGAACTCCTTGAAAATGTTGGTGGTAGCCAATAATCCAAAGGTGTTATTGATTCAAGAATCAACACTAGAGGCAAATGAGGAATTTTTTTTTAATGTATACCCTAATTGGGTGGAATTTTGAAGCCTTGAGTTCAATGGGGAAGTTTGAAGGTCTAGTGGTTGGATGGTATAAAGCCTTGCAAGTAAGGAATGCCTCTTTTCCTCTATTTCTATTTGTTTGGAATTGTTCCATCTAGAGTTAGACAAAGTATTTAATTTGATCAATGCCTATGGCCCTTTCATGAAAATAGAATTATTATGGGAATCCTTTAGGATTTTTGAATTAAGGAAGCATAATGTGTTAGTGGGAGGGGACATGAATTTTATCTTGAGACAATGAGAGTTAAGGGGTACGCTGGAAGAATGTATCCTTTGGAAAATTTATTTCTTCAAAAGATTGATGATGTGGGGCTTTATGATATTGATCCCTTAGTTTTAAATCGACTTGGGGGAACAATAGGTCTGGGGATGGATCCATCTCCAAGAGATTAGATAGGTTCTTAGTTGTTGAGAAAATTGTTGACAGTATGGGAAGTATTAGATCTTGGATAGGTGGAGGGGGGACATTTGATTGTGTTCCTATATTTTTTCAAGTGTGGGAGTCTATCACAAAACCAACTAGACCTTTGAAATTCAATTCTCATTGGCTTAAGGATGTCAATTTCAAGGAAGTGATTAAAAATTAATGTAGACAATATGATAGACCATAGGAATACTCTATAATGTATTAGTTTAGTGATGATCTAAATATAAATAAAAGGATAACTATAGAATGAGAATATAGCATAGTATAGCAAGCATTTTTAATTCTAATATGAATGGAATTTTCAGTGAAGAAGAGATAGGAAATTTAAGACAAAAGGAAGTAGCTAAAAAAGAACTCTTACATTGGGAAGAAGCAAAGTGGAGACATAAGAGTAGAGCGACATATATAGCTCAAGGTGATGAAAATGCTCATTTTTCACAATTATGATAAAATGAGAAAAAATTAAAAACACAATGTGGAGTACAATGGATGCTAGAGGGGAGAAAGTTCATAGTTTCAGGGATATGGAAAAGGTGGGTGTCAATCACTTCAAGAATCTATTCAGGGAACCCCCTTGTGCTAAAATAACAAAGATAGTTCAAATGGTATATTTCTTTCCTACTTTTGCAGTCTAGGAACAAAATAAAGATATTATGAAGGAGGTCACGATGGATGAATTACAAGTTTTTGTTGAATCTTTATATAAAGTTAAAAGCCCAAAACCTGATGGATGGTAAATATAATTCTTTGAAGGTTTTCTAGAGTTGGTGGGTAAGGATTTATTGTTGGTTGTTGAGGAATTGAGAGGCTCTAGTAAGGTTCTATGGGGAATTCTCTTATCATTGATCCCAAAGTAACATGCCCCCAAGTCTTATGAGGATTTTAGGACTATTTCATTGTATGTTTTTTTGTATAAAACAATCTCTAAGATCATAGCTACAAGACTAAAGCATGTGTTTTCTCTTGCCATATTAGGTGAGCAATTTGGATTCTTAGACAGTAGACAAATCATGAGGCTATAGGCATTGCATGGGAAGGTTCAAATACTATATAAGTAAAGAAGAAGTCTTCCTTTATCATAAAATTAAATGTATTTAATGAATATGATAGGATCAACCAATGTTGTCTAAGATTGATGATGTTACATGTTGGATTCTCATGTGAATTTGTCAATCGAGTGTAAAGATGTTATTCATCTATTTCTTTCTCAATGTTGATCAATGATTATCTTTCACCTATCTTCAAATCCACCAAAGGTTTGAGGCAAGAAATCCCTTTTTCACCTCTATTGTTTCTTCTTATAGAGGAAGGTTTAAGGAGATGCATCATTTTGGAAAAAGGTAACAATAGATTGAAATGAATCATAATGGGGAACCATAACTTCCTTACACAACTATTGTTTGTAAACGATACCTTACTTTTTAGTGATGGTTCTTTAAGGAATGCAACAACAATCCATCGTGCACCAAAGTTGTATTTTAATCCCATTAGGATTGAAGTAAATGAGTAGAAGTCATCAATTATGTTTCATGGAGTGGTAGAAGATCAACTTTGAGCAATACAAATGTCTCCTTTCCTTTAATGAATAATGTTTTTGGTAAGGGTTGAAATACTTAGGGTTTTTTTTGAATCCTAGTGAATATGTTTTCAAGGAATTGGATATGGATTTATAGCATGATTGAGAGTATCGCTACTTCCTAGTATACCAAATGGCTTCTGTTGGTGGAAAATTAATGTTGGTGAAGGTTGTATTAGAGGTTATCCTTGTTTATTAGTAGTCCCTTTCTTACATCCCTAAAGGAATTATGCTTAAGATAAAGAGGAAGATATTCAGTTTCGTCTAGATTGGGAAGAATGAGAAGGAGAAGATGGCATTAGCTATATGGGAGAGGCTAGCAAGGCCTAATATGGAAGGGGGGTGGGGTATTAAGAATATATTTAATTTCCCCAAGGCTCTTGCTACTAAAATTCTATCAATGGCATTAATTGGAATAGGTTTATGGCGAGAAGTTCTTATCCAAAATATGTTCATCCTTTATTGGCCCTAGATTGGATTAGGGCCCCAAACAAAAGATGACAAGTGCTTAAATTGTATAGAAATATTTAGTTCAATCCTTCCTACTAGTGGGGATTTGGCTATCTTAGAAGGTTGAAAAGTGGTAGGAGTGTCAAATTGAGGGGTGGACCTCTAGATATGAGGGGAAATTGTTTAAGGTTGTCAATGGATTTTTAGTTGTCTCTAAGAGTGATCCGGATTTATGAGCGGAATGAAATGAAACCACAAATTTATAATATTAACACAGAGCCACAGTGAAAAATAACAGAGATGCATTGAAACTTGAATTCTATTAAATAAGAATATACTAAAAATTGTAAAATGCATACTAAAACAAGCTTGCTAGAATGGTCACAACTTATCTCTGAGAAGAGATGTGATGGCTACGCTCATTCACAAGAATATGAGTAAAATAAGGATTTGAAGGCATTTTTACAATAAACATGAATGCCAAAATCCTATACATCCAAAAACCTAACCCTAGGAGATGAAACACCAAAAATCATGTGGGCCCTGTTGGGTTAAGTTAGTGCATGAACTTCCTAGGGTCGTAACTTTGGCATACGATCTTTGTTTAAGGTGAATGATAGTTCGTTGGAAATGTGTTGACAAGGGGATTCATTTTGGGGGCTCAATTAGAGCCTTTGGCCATCATTGATGTGTCCGATTGTGAAAAAATGATGTTTGGAACCTCAAAATGGCCCCAGAAGTTCAAGACCCGAAAAAAATGCTAAAAATAGTAAATTGCCAAAAGACTGTTTTGAGTCAGTTGGACTAGGTGGGTGGCCACAGATATCTTCCTAGATAAATCCTCCCCCCTTAGGAAGCAATGGTCTCCATTGCGTTGAGTTCCCCCATCAGATGAGGAAATTTCTCTTGAATTTCACCTCGGGTGAGCCACTTGCCTTGCTGTAGGAGATTCCCTGCTTTGACAAACCGATAAAGTTGGATCCTCTGCTGGAAATTTCCCTTGAATTGTGTGTCCATGATTTGATCAGTGGATGCATGTTCCATACAGTTAGGGTTGAGCTATGTTGGTGTCAATTGTTTTATTATCTCCGAGGTGTCCAATAATGGTGGAAAATAGGGTCGAAGGAGGTCCACATTGAA
>CBVK0100408691.1:0-18808 GCA_900067695.1 Picea abies | reverse complement strand
TGATGGTATCCTGACCATAGATCAATCTTAGTGAAGAAAAGTGCCCCATGTAACTCGTTCGTCAGCTCATCTATGCGTGGAATGGGGTACCGATTCTTGATCGTTTTCTTGTTGAGCGCTCTGTAATCGATGCACATCCGCAACGTGCCATCCTTCTTTAGTACCAGAACGACTGAAGATGCAAAAGGACTCATGCTGAGCCTGATGTGCCCCTTCGCAAGCAATTCTTTGATTTCTTTCTCAATCTCGTCCTTGAATTTCTTGGGGTGCCTATAGGGCGCTGTGATCACTGGTGTAGGCCCTGCCTCTAACTCAATTGTGTGCTCAAATCCCCTGTCGGGTGGCGTTGTGATCACTGGTGTAGCCCTTGCCTTTAACTCAATCGTGTGCTCAAATCCCCTGTTGGGTGGTCTCCCTGGTGGTATTGGCCCAAATACTGGGTCATACTGACCCAGAATCTCTCTGATCTGTGGATGGTAATGCTCCCTACCCTCTGAATCCTTCCGCGTGGTGATCAAACACTCTGCTGCATAGGCCACACACCGTGACGAAAGATTCGTTCCATCCTTTTTTCCGATACTGCTCGAGGTGCCCCTGTAGACATGCCTCTCAGCACCACTCTCCATCCACTGGTGTCTCTAAAGCTCATGGTCAACGTCTGATAGTTGAACCCAATCTCCCCCATTGAATATAACCACTGTACCCCCAACACGACATCAATATCTGATAGGTCAACTACATAGAAGGTATCTGTCATGGTGTAGTTGCCTAGTTTGATCTCTAGGTTTGGGATCATGTCTAAACATGTCATCGTGTATCCATCTACCACTGCCACGTGGAATCCCTCAAACTCCTCAGTGCATAACCCCCTCCGGGCTACCAAAGATGCATCTATGAAATTGTGGGTGGCCCCACCATCAACTAAAGTGGTCATGCGCTGCCCCTGTACAATGCCCTTGAGCCTGAGAGTGTTGTACCTAGGTACTCTTGAAAGGGTTGCTATGGTTCCCCCTTTCAGCTCTCTATGAGGTCTGGTCTCCTCCTTGGGTGGTGCCCCTGCTGGTATCTGAGGTTTCTCCGGCTACTGCTCTGGCCCTTGTATGGTCTCGTCCTCTGAATCACTGTCTGACTGTGCCCTAATCCTCCTATTCGCTTCCTGATTCCACTTCAATGTAGTGGATTTGTCCCTTACCCATGCATCTATGCCCTGGGCCCCAAGGGTCTCTGCAAGATAAGCAAAGCTTCTTCCTCATCAACTCCTGTCTCGTGTCATTATCCAATTTAGGCTTACCCTTCCATTCCCTTTGAGGATTTTTCAAATCCTTGTCTCTCTGTGGTACAAAGGGTTTGGTAAAGGTTTAGGGTTTTTGCGTTGAGTCCCCTATGTCTCTCGTGCACACAATGGCCTCCTGTAAGGTATGAGACTTGAAAACCTTAACCCAACCTCTCAAGGGCTCTATCAAAGCCTCAGTGAACAACATTACCAATTTGTGCTCTGATATATTGGATACGGCCACGACCTTTCGTTGGAACTCTTAGATGAAGGCCTCAACTGATCCGGTCTGCCTCAACTGTGTAAGATCCTTGAAGTAGAGCTCTGGATCTCTCCTGTCAAATCTCTCCATCAACCTCTCAGTGAACTCCAAATATGAGGTAATGTGACTGTGACCCAACGTCACCAGTCCATGGTACCACCACTCGTGGGCCTCCCCCTCCAAGTGCAATGTGGCGAAGCTAATAGCTTTTGATTCTGTCGTTGGGTTAAGCTTGAAGTATGTCTCATGCTTCTGAACCCATGCCTGAGCTGAGCAACGTGATTATTCGTCGAAAGTAGGAATGTTCATCTTTCCCACTTTTTTGATGAAATCCATGTTGTGAGTCTGCCCATTGCCTCTCTGTGCCTCCCAGGGTCTATTTCGATATCTGATTGAATAGTAGTCCATCAAACTCACGTCTGCATGGAACTCTGGTCCTAATGCCAAGTAGTCTCTCCTGTACTCCTCGAACGGATCCTGTGGCACCACTTGCCCCTGACCCGACTGTCCTCTTGCCTGCCCTGGCTGTCCCAATGTTTGTCCTATCTGGAACTGTGGATATAAAGGTCGGGGAATCCTCCCAAAGGATGTGTAAGCTCGGGTTGGTGAAGGGTTTGTACTAGCCCCTCCCTGAGATCCACTGGAGCCACTGGCCCCACCTCCTTGGTGTCCTCCTGAACCACTAGGCCCTCCTGTGGCATTGGCACCTATAGTACGCATGCTATGTTGGAGCATCTGTGCACTAAGGTTCATCTGCTGTATGGCTGTCAACAGGTCTCTCTGTCCCCTAGATAGGTCATTCAACATGGCTTGCGTACTGTCATAATGTATCTCGGGGCCTTTCCCCCTGCCCTCGGGGGTCTCACGCTTGTCACCCATAGTCCTCTCTATCTCGGCGTCTGTGTCTGAACTGATATGCTCTCGGTCCTCTATATCTGGTTATGTATCTGACTGAGTGTGGAAGGGGGTGTAATCCCTTTGGTTTCTATCTCTCCTATCTTTGCTATGGCCTCTGCGGTACTGAATGTACTCGTCCCCAATATGTCCTCGACCCCCCAGGTATTCTTCACCTGTTCCCGGAATCATGGGCTCATGAGAAGCACTTCTTCACAGGCTGGTAGGAAGAAGGCTCTGATACCACTGAAATATCCCTGATCCAGCTGATCTGGATATCTACTACGGATCTAGTGTTCTATCTCACAGATCTGATACTTTGGGGGTTTCTAGATGCGTTTTGTCTTCAGATCTGATACTCTGGGGGTTTTTGGATGCGTTTTAGTTATGTGCTTGAGATTTTTTGTGGTTGTTGCATGTGCATGTTATACATTATGGTTTAAACAAGATATATATGATGCATGCAGAAATAAAGAACAACAACTGCCCAATAATATGTATTATGAGATTTAAGTAGGGAAATACAATGAAGTACTGGAAATATAGAAGATGGTCATCAGTTAGATCTCATGGATCGTCACTGGAATACAAGCAAATAACATAAAATACCCGTGATCAGAAGATGAAGGCAGATCTGATGCATGCATGGATAGATCGACAAAATCGATGGTTCCAAAGAAGCACGGTAACCGCTACAAACTGGAAAACTCATCCGGAAGGCTATACCCGTCAGA
This sequence comes from Picea abies, assembly GCA_900067695.1. Classification (NCBI taxonomy): domain Eukaryota; kingdom Viridiplantae; phylum Streptophyta; class Pinopsida; order Pinales; family Pinaceae; genus Picea; species Picea abies. The sequence goes on along the minus strand of CBVK0100408691.1, from coordinate 15,645 downwards.
ATGAGCTAGAAATTGTCCCAATAATGGCGCCCTGGCCTCTAGACTGATCCTGGCGACTGTCGGTTGGAAGATTTGTCCTCTGATGCTCCAGATCTCGTCCCTTGGGGGTCTACGCACCTCCTGGGCTCTCTGGATGCGCCCAAATGATTCCACCAATGGAATCGGCTGATATAAGACTCAAAATGTTCGCCCCGACAAATGCGAAACTAGGTTGGAAGGGTTTCCCTAGATTTGTTTGGATGCTCCATCTATAACCCCAACTGTCCTTCCACAAGCGCTACGCCCCTAGATGGTTGAATGATGCGCTTTGAAGGATTCCACCGTCCGAATTTGATGGTAGGTGGCTCAATCTATGCGCTCTGGCTGGATCACAACTGGGTTGAAAGGAAACTTCAATCCGAGCTCTGATCTCGTGCATCTACACAAACCCTCTATCTGACCTTGCACCCTCACTGGCTGAGCTGCGCAACATTGCAAACTGGATACTCTTGAATAGCATGGTGAAATACCTTGATGGTATTTCCGATGGGCTAGGGTGTGTCTCTCAACACCAAAACCGATCAATGGTGGTGGTTTCCTCCAGAAATCCACAAAACAGTAGAAGTCAAATCTCTTCCTCCTCTGGGAACTCTCAACATCAAATCATAACATAGCATAATGAGGAATTAGGTCGAATTCCTCCCTTTATACTCTTTTCGATCTAATTCACCATTGACTTCACTTAAGCTAGGCGCTTTTCCTTCCTAGGTGAGTAATTAATTAATTAAGTCCCTCGTTTAGCACCTTTTCGTTCTAATTCTTCGTTGACTTAGGCTTAAGTGACTTTTCCTATGCTTTTTGGCTTAATTCATCGTTTAGCCATCAAATCACCCTTATTTCTCCCCTTTGTTCCCTGTTTGTGCCTGACTATAGTCTACGGGAACACATAGACTACTAAGTCACTCCTTGCTGGCCTATTCTTGGGAATGGGACATCACACACTTGGCTATCCAGGACTTAGGTCAAGCTCTTCACTTAAGGTGCCTTAACAAGAGGGTTAGGGTTTTGTTGCTGCAACAAGACTTTCATTGCAACTGCAACTGTAACTGAGAAAATCCTCCCAATCTATCTTCCCATCGGTTAGACTGTTCGAAGATAGTGTGGGCCCATAACCTGTTAGAAAAGTAGGTGTGCTCGTTTCACCGTAGACAATATAGCAATATTGTCACCCAACCATAGGCATAGGGGCCAACCCCCGAGCACCTTAACCTTGATAGACAAAATAATTCCAGAAGAAAATCAATAGCCAACCAAGGTAGCGCACCTTTCTCCAAGGCTAGCACACCAAGCAAGAATAACTAAAGGCCAAGCAGAAAGTCCAAACCATAACCAAGAGAAAGTCCTTGCCAACACCGAAATGCCTGTTGCAGCAGCTGCAACTACAATTCCTCTCCAATGTTGCGCACCACTGGTCTTATGTAGTTATGAGAGTGAGTATGACAAATGAGCTCTAGCGCCTTCTATTTATACTCCTCTATCTCACTTGACTGGGTTGACTTCTCTTTTTGGAGGCTATTAACTATTAAATATTCTGTTGAGCCAACTTGTCTCCTAGAGTTATTATCCAATGTTTTAGGGTTTCTCTTGTTTCCTGGAATATTCTAGTCTTGTCAAAGGTTACACGTGGAGGTTAATACCTCCCACAGGTTGTTAGTTTTTTATAGGATTAGGTTAAACATGAAGTTCATTCCATTTTAACAATTAACCATAACCATAAATGCTGCAACAACCAAGATCACGTGAAGAAGCACCATGCACAAGAACACAAGATATATCTTGGGAAGCCCTTCTCAAACAAGGGAGAAAAACCCAGCGAAATCCTTTGCTATATTCTTCAAGAGAAAGACCTTTCACCACTGAGAATATCCTAGCACACAAGAGGGTGCACAAAACCCTGGAAACCCTAGCGCCCAAGAGAGGTGCGCAACTTTGACCAAGAAGTGTACTTGCTGAAATTTCCAAAACTAACAAGTGAGTGTGTGTTTGCAAATGAAAGATTTCATCTTACTTATATTAGACTTATCCTATCAACTGAAGTGTCTATTGGCACAATAGGGCCGACCTCACTTAGACATATTAATTGTTTATTATTATAATAATTAATATTAATTATCTTTTACAGTTTATCTTTAGACACAATAAGATAGGGCTGACCTGTACCCTTTACACAATAACTAGGGTTACAGGTAGGTCTGACTCTCGAACAATATATAGCAAAGGATCTGATACACCCACTAGTGCTCATCCACTAGGGGCTACATCCATAGGGATGTCATAGACCCGAGTCACTTCATTACACAGATGAACTAGGTCCTCACACGTGCACTTATGCTCAACCATAGTCACGTCTGCTCTACAGATCTGCTTTCCCACTGCTACCGACAGGAGGATCATCTGGATTCTGGAGTCTTCACATCAACTCTGCTGCTATTCAGAGGAGGCCATCACATCATCTTCGTTCTTATTCTCATGATGATGTGCCCAACGCTTTTTGGGATTTCTCTAACTCAACATATCACTCTTACATTGGATAATCATCTGGGGTTCTTCTCTCTCACGTCATGGAGGAGGCCATATACATTCCTAGCCCTTGTCCCAGGCTGGAACCACGAACCCTTTATTAGGGGCTTTCTCTCAGGTTTGTAAGATGAGAGTAAGACTTCACATAGCTGCTATATTCCACATCTCATAGGTTTGTAGGTTGGAGGATGTCTCCTATAGCTGCAATCATTAACACATGTACCATAATATCAACACCCAGGAACCCACTTTTCCCTTTTTCCCCTTTCATCCTTTGATGAGCATTGAGCTCATCTGGCGACTCCATTGAGATATTACCCTGAGTAATGGAAACATGGCTTTGTGGTGCTTTCATGAAGCATACAAGGCCTTGGTGGTCGAAGCTATTGATGGATATCCAAACAAGTTCCTGATAAACCAATTCTATGTCTTCCCAAAGTTCGATGGTAATCCATTGTCGGCCGTAGCACACGTTGATGAATTTACCAGTTGCATCTACAATGAGGGTGTACAACATGAGGATGTATGCCTATGGTTGTTCTTGCTGTCCTTGGGAAGTGAACAAAGGGATTGGATCAAGCATCCTTTCAATCCAGGAAGTATCTCTTCTTTAATGATCCTCATTAGAGAGTTCCTTAAACGTTGGGGACCAGAAGCACAAAGTCTTGAAGATACAATTCAGGACCTGGAGAACGTTTTTTCAAGAGAAGGTTTTGACCTTGATCCTATTGAAGGATTGAGAGAAATGCTTCTCCCAGAGTTTGTTGAAATTGTTGAGATTTGGGTACCTTGGAAAGTGGTCCCCATGTGTTTATGAGTCTCTAAACACAAAGGGGGAGATTGTTACCCTTGTTACTTTACTTTATGATTCTAATTTCTCTTTGACTTAGGAGATTTAAGTCAAAAGTGAAATATGTCACTTAAGTCATTAAAGTGACAATTAATTCACTTTGTGGGTGAATTAATAGACATAAAGCAAACTAAGGAAAGTGGGTTTCCTAAGTGAGATTTAGGGATTGAATCTCACACATTGATTAGACTTGGCTAGATTGGATCTAGGCCATTGATCTTTTAGGGTTTGGCCAAAGGAGGCTAAAGGAGGGAATAGGGCATTTATGAGATTCATTCTTCACTTAAGAAAAGAGGAGAGGAGAAGGAGCACTTGGGTGCATATCTTGAGGAGAGGAGGGATTTCTTGAGGAAAGGAAGGCACACAAGCTTGAGGGTTTGGAAGGAGCTTGGGTTTGGCACTAGTCTACCATGGAGCACTTATCATGGAGGATGGGCTATTTTGTGATGGAAGGTGCAAGCTACTAGAGAGGGGCGCAAGCACTTGAGGAGGGCGCATTCTTGAGAGGAGAGGCGCATCTAGTTGAGGTTTCCCTTCTTGTTGAGGAGAGGCGCATTCCATGGGAGATTGAAGACACATGACAAGGGAGGATACTTCCCATTATTGAGTTATTGCTTGAGTAGGTGCGCATTTGCTTGAGGAGGGGCGCATTCTTGGAGGGAAGGCACATCAAGCAAAGGCAGAGCGCTTACTTTGGTGGGTTTTATCTTGTTGAGAGGAGGCTCACTTCATGGGAGATTGAGGGCGCTTGGCAAGGGAGAAACCATCACCTTATTGAGTTTTACATGAGGAGGGGGCTCACTTGAGGAGAGGGGCGCACCATCATCTTGTGGGAGGTTTTCTTGAGAGGAGGGAGCTACTACAAAGGGAAAGACAAAGGCAAGGCAAGAGCAAAGGTCAAGCAAGAGCAAAGTCAAAGCAAAGGCATCAGGATAAAGGCAAAGGAAAGCAAAAGAAGAAAGGCACACCAAGGCAAGGGGCGCCTTACTTGACAAGGCTTGTGGGAAGGTCTTCAAGGAACTCCAAGGCATTCGAGAGTGGTTGCTATTGTACCAGGTTCACTTGTATATGTTTCCTGTGTTGTACTTTTTGCTTTGAGGCCTTCTATATATATCTGCTCCAAACTGGTTTTCCCCATGGGGGGGTTTTTCCAGGGTCATGTTGACCAAAAACATATGTGTCAATTTCATGCATGCTTAGAAGTGTAGATCAACATTTTAAAGTTAAAAGATCTAGAGGTAGTGTTATTTGTTTTGATGTATATTGCATGTGCTAACATTGAGTAAAGAAAACACTTGCAAGGGCACCTCAAAAGGACACTTAACCATCAAAATATTGAATTGAAAGTTGGTGACTGTTTGCTGTCCTAAAACAACAGTAAGGGACAACTACATAGTTGAAACTTAGAGCCAAACTAAGGTCAAAGACATACCTTAGTTTGGTAGCCTCATAGGACCTCAGAAAATCTACAGAAACGACAATTGAAGGACAAGAAGTTGGCAAGAGCAATGAGGAAAGTTTTGAGTGCCTCAAGGAAAGAACAAAAGAAGATTACAAAATTTGTGAACAACTAGTAGAACTTTGTCCTGACAAGGACTTTCTAGTTAAGTTCTGTCAACAGAGAGAAGAAGAGTATGACGCCATCCTCGAAAATTATGAGGAAAGGCTTACCCTAAGCTCTGCCTGGGAAATGGCCATTGCATATTTTGGAATAGACTCATTATACGATGCTGTGACCAAGAAGTATGTGTACCAAAAAAAACTTCCCAAATGACGATGAACCTGTGTCCATGCCCAAGGAAGTCTACATACGCATTAGAGATCAAGATCAGGATGGTAAGTTCTTTGATCCTATTGAAGATGATGAAGACTTGGTCGAAGAACATATTCATGAATAAAGTTTTCAAGAAGATTTCAATGATGAAGACCCCGATGAGGATACATTGGTATGATGATTGGACATTGATATTGATTATAGAACACCTGATTGGACATTATACCTTTGACCTTGTTTCACCTTTGTGAGTGTCATAGATTTCCTAGTAAGTGGCCAAGCTTTGGGGAAGGTTTGTGACTAGGGGTCCCTTAAGGTGTTATTGTACCATTTCCGACCATACTGACCACTTTTCACTCATTACACTCCCATCATATTGTCCTCTTCTAGGTCTTTTGAATTTAGTGACCCAAGAAGGGCATGCACCTCATTTCGTGGGAAGAAGGGGATGAAGGTCCAGAGGGATTGATGTTGGCTAAAAAGATAAAAGCCTAGATATAGACCTTCCAGATGCTTCGCCTAAGGATCCTCGAGAAAGAAATGAAACATTTCTCTGTAAGAAAAAGGGGACCTACAAAAATAAATGATAATGAATGCTCAAGGGGTTAGTTGGAGGATGGGAGGTCTCATCACGAGCCGACCTATCATAATCATGGGTATTTAGCGGTATAACATTGCCATCATCTGGTCACCAAGCCAGGGTAGTGGCTCTCAGTTACACAATTGAGAGAAAGAGGGTCTCATCACAAGCCAACCTTCTCATTTCCACGAGGTATTTGTGAGTGACACTATCATTATCTGGACACCATGCCAGGACAATGGCCTTCAACTCGTTCCTTAAAACATGAAATAAATAAAGAATGGCAAGAAGATGGGCTTGGAAAAAGTGCATTGCAAACAAAGGTGCCACACACCCTCTACAAAGGCACCCATGAATGAGATAATACGAGTCCTTGTATGTCATGAAACTCAATGACCTATGAAGTCTAAACCCCTTCCACCTCATCATCCATTACATGACCTTGAAAGGCCATCCTTGGGAGCATCCCGTACTTGAGTGTTTTGGTCTATCCAATAGGACTCGTATGACACCCCTCCCATACTTAAACTTGGTCAATTGTATAGGGTTTTGAGCATTTGTTTAATTTGATGAGGTAGTTTTGATGCACATGTTTAGGTGCCTTGCTTATTAGATGTGGTTTACACTTGTCATGATATATTTGACTTGAGATCTTTGAAGGGCGTATCCTTTTGTTTTGCAGGACCTTGCTTGGTGGCCAATTTTGGTAGAACAAGCCTAGCTTGGGCTTCCATGGGGCAAAAAGCCCACCGGATGGATGCCTAGGGCCCGCATGATGGATGACAGAAACGTGCCTTTGGAGGCCTAGAAGACATCATGATGGACCTGACCTAGCCCCTACTGTTGTAATATTGTAACTTCAAAGGATATTCTAATTATATTTGAGTTATTATTTTATAGATTGAATCCCCTTTTGCGGATTGATCAAGTCGGGTCTTGTATAAGATCAAAACCCCTTTTGAGGACTAGTCAAACTGCATTTGTAAAGTCAGCCCCTAATAATTATAAAGTGGTTTTAACCATTTCCAGGAGAAGTCGGCCCCACAAAGTGAAGAGACATAACCCTAGCGCCTCCTCAACTTGTATTTATATGTGAGGATGGTGCCTCATTTGAACAGACTCACTCTCACTCATCTAGTGCGCATATCTTTAAGGCAGTTGCAGTTGCAGGAGGAAGGAGAAGAGAGGCACATGCTCAGTCTTGGTTTATCTTTGGTGTTTTGGTCTTAGTCTTGCCATTGTATTGGCAATCTATTATTGAGGAAGTTTTTGCTGGGTTTTCTCCCCCATGAGGTTTCCTAGGATAAAATGTTGCGTACCTTGTGATTGTGTTTCTTTCAGTGATCCTCTTTATGCTTTTGTTTTGGAAATGCATTAAATGCTCATGTAATTTGGAAATAACCTAATAATAACAGTAAAAACTTAACATGGTATCAAAGCTTGACTGAATAGAGCATCTTTCACTGGGTATCTAGACGTCACTATTGTCGTACAAGAAAATTAGGGTTTTTTATTGAAGGGGAATTTTTGACCAAAAACTATCTTTGGAAGTGCGCCCTTCCCTAGCGCATCTTTTGGTAGCTTGAGCGAACTTTTTCAGTGGCCAGATTCTTCGGAAAGTCAAACCCTAGTTTTGACTGGTACCAAAAAACCAGAAAACTAGAATCAATTTTAGAAGTACCAGTCTAGAATTGCGCAGGTCAAGTTTCAAGGAGTAAAACTTGAAATTTTCTGAAAAAGTCAGCTCCAACAAACTCGCCTCAACCCAACGCATCTCCTAGTAAGCTCAGTTTCAATTTTTGAGCACTTTCATTTTCTGGTCATTTTCTTAGCTCCAATTCAAGATGTTTGCAAGCACCAAGCTTGTTGACAAGTTAGAAGGTGTAGACAATTTCTGTGCCTGGAAGTACATAATTGGACTCATTCTTGAAGAGAATGACCTTGCAAAATTCATAAAAGAAAATGTACTGGAACCCGAAGAAGATGCAGCCAAAGAGAAGTACAAGAAGGATATGATTAAGGCTAAAATGATAATTGCAGACTCTATTAAAGACCACTTGTTCCCTCAAGTGTCTTCTAAGAATATTACAAAAGATATGTTTGATGCCCTAACCAGAATGTATGAAGGAAAGAACATCAATCGTAAGATGAACTTGAGAACCCAACTCAAGAATACAAAGATGCAAAAAAGAGAAACAATTCAAGACTACTTCTCTAGGGTTTCTCAATTCAAGGAATAGTTAGAGGCAATTGGAGACAACTTAGATGAAGATGAACTCGTGATGACAACTCTTAATGGTCTCATAAGACCTTGGGATGGCTTCATCCAAACTATTTTTGCAAGAAAAGAGAAACTCCAATTTGATAGTTTATGGGAAGAATGTGTTCAAGAAGAAGCAAGAGTGGCCAACTGAGAAGCCGTCCTATTAAGAGATGAATATCAAGCCTTAGCTGCTCATGCTAAGGGTGGAAAGAAAAAAGTCTCATTTTCAAAAGGAGACCCACTTTCATAAAGAATCTCACTCTCCAAAGAGATTCTAGAAATATCATAAGGGTCAAAGAAAGGGAAAAGATTTGTCCTCTTATCAATGTTATCATTGTGATAAGATGGGACACATTGCTAAGAACTGTCCTACCAGAAGGGAAGAATACAAGAGGAGAAGTAACAAAAGACATCATGCCCATACAACTGAAGATGATGAGCCACCCAAGAAGTTAACTAAAGAAGAGATTGAAGAATATGTTTTGTTTTTCGCTCTCTCAAGATCTGTGACACCTGGAGATGATACTTGGCTCATAGATAGTGGTGCCTCTAAGCACATGACAGGTCAGAAATACACTCTCTCTAGCCTTATAGAAAAGGACTTCCCCTAGAAAGTTTCACTTCGAGATGATTATCAATACCTTATCAAAGGAATGGGAGAAGCCGCGTACAAACTTGATTCAGGAACTCCGACGAGAATGAAGGATGTACTCTATGTACCAGGTTTGAAAAATAACCTACTTTCTATTTCAGCCCTAGATAAGAAAGGATTCAGGGTTGCATTCATACATGGTGAAGTTCTTATGTGGTCTAAAGGAAAAACTATAGAAGATGCACTTGTTATTGGAACAGAAGAAGGTGGTATGTACAAGTTAAAAGGTCACTCAGGTGTAGCCTTGACTCACTCTACTGAAAGTCCTTGTGAACTTTGGCATAAAAGACTAGCTCACATCAACTAGAAAGCCTTACCATATGTAAGCAAGGTAGTTACAGGTTTACCAGAGTTAAAGGTTGATCATGAAGGTGTATGCAAGGGATGTGCACAAGGAAAGAACACAAAGAATCATTTTCCAAAGAGTGACAGTAAAGTATAAGGAATCTTGGAACTTGTCCACTTAGATGTATGTGGTCCAATGCCATCAACCTCTCTAAGCGGGTATGTATACTATGTATCATTTATTGATGATTACTCTCGTCAAAAGATGAAGTACTCGGAAAGTTCAAGGAATTCAAATCCTTGGTAGAAAACCTCTCCGAAAGGAAAATCAAGATACCCAGGCCAGACAATGGAGGAGAGTACACTTCAAATGAATTTGGAAGCTTTTGCAGAGATGCCGGGATTAAGAGGGAGCTCACCACTCCCTATATTCCTCAACAAAACGGTGTAGCAGAAAGAAAGAATAGAACAATAATGGAAGCAATAAAGACTATGATTCACGATCAAGATCTTCCAATGCACTTATGGGCTGAAGCAACAAGAAAAACAGTATATGTCCAAAATAGATTATCCCATAGTGCACTTGGATTCAAAACTCCCGAAGAAATGTTCTCTAGAAAGAAGCCATCTCAAAATATTTGGTTGTCCAGTATTTGTACACATTCCAAAAGAAAAGAGAACTAAGTTGGATCCTTCAGGAAAGAAGGGAATATTTGTTGGATACTGTGAGGTCTCTAAGGCCTTCAGAATTTACATACCAGTTTACCATCATATTGAGATCAACAGAGATGTAACCTTTGATGAAGATGCAACACTCAAAAGATCAAGGAAATGCCAGCTTGAAGAAGTATATGAAGAAGAACCTGTAGCTCCCAAAGTTGCAGAACCCGCAAAAGAAGTTGCAGTTACCCCTGATGATGAGATTCCAGAAGATCATGATATGATGCAACCTGAAGAACCTCAAAGAATCTCAAGAACCTCAAGAAGAACAAAGAATCTCAAGAACCTCTTGGGGTGTGCTCTGGCCATCCTGGGGATGCATCCACCTGTCCCCATTGTTCCCCCATCCTGAAAACCAATGCAACATAGCAATATTTATATTTATTTGTGTGCATACATACATGCAGTGGAAAGTCATAGATTAATCATCATGCTGGTGTCATTATTGAGTGCAAAACATATGTTGAGTAACACATCTTTGTAAACACTACAATATATAAGGACTGATTTGACAGTTGATCATAAATAGCTTAAGTCTATGCTTCTATAAGGAACTGTTAATTATCAGTCAATAGAAAATTAGATTGTAGGTGGTATCATTCGAAGCAAAGACTAGTGAGAAGATTCAGTTGGATAGATGGGATTATCAGAAGAAAATATGAGCAACAGATACAATATTATTATCATATGCACGGTGATTTATATGCCCTTTTATTTTCCCACAGAACTTGTCTTAATATATGTGAGGGTAGAGCATATAAGAATGAACTGATGTAAATAGGAAACAAGGGTGCAATTAATGTTTCAAGTCTCATTAAGAATTTTTCCACACCCAAACTTCATGGATTTTGTCTAAAGTTTAAAGCACAACATGAGAAAATTCACCCTCTTTGCCAGTTAGTTCATTCAAGAAGACAATTGATAATCCTGGTAATCATTCAACTAGCAAGATATTTGACTTTTTTTTTTTGTATTCTGATGAGCTGCCATGATTGACAAATGATACTTCTTGAATTTTCAGTTATTTATATTGAGAATAGGAAAATCTAACTCTTCTGTTTCTTATCATTCGTTTATTTAAGTGAAATTCAAACAAATACTTTTAAGCATGTAGGGGGCTTCTGCAATCCAGAACATGAAATATCAATTTTTGGAATTAACTGTAAAGAGTCAGTGATTTATGCATGACCCGTCTCCCATGACCATTAGTCATAATGACCAATTTCTCACGAGCTTGAGTGGACTATTCAAGCTCATGAGAAATTGGTCATTATGACTAATGCTCATGGGAGAAGGCCCAAAGGGTCATGCATAAATGACTTTCTCTGTGAAGCTAATTCCAACAAATGATATTCAAATGCATTTAGGTTTAACCAAAATTTTCTTGCTAACTAAAAAGTTGGGTGAGTTCATAGAATGCCACAAGTTCAGAATAGGAGGGATCGAAGTGAGATGCATGTCCATGGTTGTCTATCTAACAATTAACTTGCTGCTTTCTGATGCAACACAACAATTCCAAGAACCTCAACTCCAAAATAAGTACTACACAGAGAGTAGGTCAGGTGCAAATCAGAAGCAAAATAAAAAAATCCTATATTTTGTCCTGTTGCCAACTTTACAAAGCTGACATTCTGGTACACTGTTCTTGGTATGGAGGTGTATGTGGATTCAAACAAACTATGCTTTGCTTTGAATAGCAGGAGCAAACAGTTATTCAGATTAGTTGTTAATTTGCAGTGAGATAGTAAACACACTGAAAGAACCTTTGGTCATGCACTTACTGACTCAACAATATTATTGTTTTCTAACAGCTTCTTTTTAGAAACTAATGGCTGGACATTGGGGTGATACACTAGTATGCGTTAAGGATCATATTTTGCAGAATCATTAGTGCAGGAGATGTATTGGCCAGCAATTGTTTTGTTTTCTCCCTTCAAGAAACTGAAAAATATTGTTTCCCTTTAGAATGGTTATGTTTCTCTTCATGTGGTTATTACGTTCAATATACCAATTTGCTATCTCTAGAGGATAGTGGAATGATTTTGTTTCCATTCTACCTCCATTGTGTGCTCTTAAGGTCCTATAGACTTTGAGGTCTATTGAACACTAATAGGATTTTCTTTTCATATTTTATTTCCTATTAGATTGAGTGCCTCTCTCAATCAAACTTTTTGTCTCTTGCTAATCTGAATCTACTTCAAATGACAGTATTAAAACACTTGCATGTTATACATGTGCAGGGAATACTGGCAATGTCAAAAACATTCATTGGGGTTATTGAGTTGGTACGTTTTTATTTTCTTAATGGATATCGTAATATTTTTCCCTTTTTGTTTATTACTTGAACTTTCTTCTTCCGCTTTGTTTATTCTCTGTTTTATGCTTCAGAAGGTGAAGGTGATGAAAACCTAGATTCATAAGACAAGGGAGGACGGAAAACTAAAATTTTTGTTAACATACTGTTAGAGGATTGAACGGAAGGAAGATTTGTTCATATAGGAAAGAGAGTATTGCTTGGAGTCATTCTTTGTGTTAAGCATCTGGTACACTGTTATTGTCCATCCTTGTCATGTTTTAGCAGTTTTATTACCAGTCCTTAAAGGCTGTTCTCATAAGCATTGAGTTGAACTTGAGCATTGCCTCTTGAGATAGTAATTTTTGTTGGAAATGGTCATTAGAGGTACTGACTGAGGAGCATATTATTGTCTGCAACCTAGTATATTGTTAGATAAGAGGCAGGTACTATTGTATGTTTAGTGTCTGTTATCGCTTGATTTGTCACACTGATAAGCAAGATCAATACTTGGGACAAGCCAATGGTAACTCAGAAGGGAAACGACTGTCATCTAAGCTGCCATTTCCCACACTTCTCAGATGAAGGAAAATCACCTGAAGGGGGCCTTCCCTACAAAGGATTCATGTTCTATAAGCTATGGATACCCAACACAGTATGTATGGTTAATTTTTGGTTTGAATGTGTGTGGGTGAGGGTGATGTTATGTTCTTAAGGAGCTGGAAATTGCTTCTCATAAAATTAAATGTCACATGAAAGACAAATACATTGTCTTCTCATTCATATCAATCTTTCATGAATATATGATATATCAAACCGAAGTCAAATTTGCAAGCACAACATAAACTGTTCACTTCTAGACCTGCCTTTATAACTCTGGAATTTCATGCATTAAGAAGTATATTATATCAACAAATGACTTCCAAGTTACAGGGAAGTAAAGAGTAGGGTAATGTTGATATAACAGCACTTCTCTGATTTCTTTTAGATCAGCATGCAGACCATAAACTTCAGGGCTAAATTCAGATTTATAAAACAGAATTTAAATGCATTATAATTATATCCTTCAACCAAAATGTAAACTCATATCAAGGATGTATTCTCACAGTTCATATAAAGTCAAATTCAGGCCTCCTTTACAACTCAATGTTTATAATAAAATACAGATATTTCTTTCCCCAAGAGATTGCAAACAAACACCCAACCTCCAGATCCAATCGGCTAACAAAGGGAGTGCTAACTCTGCAATCTTCAGCTCTGGTAAGGGAGAAAAAACAATGGGTTAAGGCGCACTGCGCTGAAGAGAGCTCAAGAACAGACCTCAATGTACAGCTGATATAAAGGAGGAAGATAGGCCATGTTTCAAGTTGATGTGTTCTTTCTACATGTAAAACCATATAACATTTATCACATAACAATTTGCAATTTAGAAAACTAAATGGCTGTCACACAAGTATGAAAAATTTCATTCAGTTTTTCGTCAAACAGTTGTCATGCATCCTAAAAAAATTGGATTTTGCAAGATTACAAGCCCAAATTCAGAGTGCAAGTCTTAATTGATAGAACTTTGATTTCCTAGGCACAAAAGAAGACTTTCCAGCTTATAATTATGAACTGAAAACCAGCATGCAAGGGATGGAATTGTTGGCTATCATGTAGAGATGGAAAAATTCACTCATACATTTCATCAAACAGTTTGCATGTAACCTATTGCATTCCCTGGCTATGGGACAGAAACCAATGATTTGCTTACTGCTGGTGCTCAAGATGGCTCTTAGGAACAGGGTGTACTTCAACCCCAGCAAATCTACTGCTAGAAATAGGTGTTCCAATATTTATTTTGGCCGATCTGAGGGGGTTTGAGAAGAGTTCAGCAACCAAGGATTATTTCTCTAAGAGCTGGGCGACCTCTAAGAACATAGGTCTGTTTTGGGTATGCAAGGGAAATCCAGACCTATGTTTGAGCAAAAAAAGTTAAATGGAAAGGTTTGTGGCTGCAGAAAATCAGTACTAGTGCCTTCATTCAGTCCTTGGGAGCATGGGGTTTAATGGCTAAAGAGCAAAGTTGACTTGCAGAGAAGGTGATGGCCCATCAGCTGAAGCATACAAGCTGAAAGTCGCCCTATTCTTGGTTTCTTAAGGCAGCTAGGAGATCCTCAGCACTTTACCAAGCTAGAGTAGACAAGTAAACAAGTTATCAGGAGCTGGAAATTACCAAGAAAAATCTCTACATGCATTTCACCATAAGTTGAGAGAAAGACACCAAGACAAATTTTCTATGATAAAATTTTCTTAAGGTGGAACAATTTTACCAGGAAAATGCAGCTTCATGATACTCTGATGAAGAGATTCCAGCAAAATTAAGCTCAACCAAGAAGCAAACGCCAGCCTCTAGGGCGCACCACAAGACCAACCAAAAGAAATTTCAACAAGAAAAATAACAGCACTTAGATACTCATTTCTTCAACATCCCGTTTACAAGTTATGGGGGCTGCAATTATAGACAAAATCCTAATAGCTAGCTCACCAACAGCCATTTTTCCAAAATCTAGGTCAAAAGAGGGGGGTTCCTAGCTTCTAGAGAGGTTTTGGTCTCCCTTCTAGAAGCTTGGACCACAACTTTAGCTTCAACAAAGAAATCTCATGAAAAATATGAAGTGAGAAAAGAGGGGTGGGTCCCCTTTCTTAGGCAGAATCACATTTCATTACATTCATTTTTGTGGGACCCAGGAGTGGTGCATCCCTTTTCTTAGCTAGGAAACCAAACAAACATGAAACCATGCCCATGTGGGTCCCAAGGTAGCATCTTATGTTATCTCCCTGTTACCCCCTCATACTAGGGGTAACTAAGGAGATCATGTCTTGAGGCCCACATGTAGCAGACATGGAGTGCCAAGAGCCAGCTTGACTATCATAGCCCCGCAGGGCCCCTCCTATTCATAGATGCACGACCATACATCACCAGCAACAGAGAAACATCCATCACACCAGCCAAGCCCCAGAGGACAACAACTCTTGCTTCATGAGGTAATAAGTCCGATATCATGGTAAGTGTCACCCTAATAATTGAAGCATTTGAATATGTTCCAAAGAATTCTTTGTTAATTACAGAACGTTTGCTTGGAAATTATACGCTTTGCCTTATTTAACCTTGGTGGGTGTCATTCCATCCTAGTAAGTTGGTCACCCTCGGGAATAGGGTGCTGCTGTGGGGTTCCTTGAAGAGTCATCGTACCATTCTCGATCATTCTTATCACTTTCCATACTTCTTCCCTTTCGTCTCCTCATCTTTTGGGATTTTCGGGTGCACTGACCCTAGAAGGGATTGTACCTCATTTTATGGGAAGAAGGGGCTGAAGGCCCAGAGGGAAATGTAGTTGGCAAAAGATAAAAGCCAATAATAAACCTTCTAGATGCTCGTCCAAGCGGTCTTGAGAAGAATGAAGTGTTTCTCCTAAAGAATTGAAAGACCTGCAAAAGCAAACTCACATTATATAGATGTCCCACTTGTCGAGGAGGTGCATTTATGCGGTGTCCCTTTCTTTCCATGCATATGGCACTCGGTGTACCTAAGCTTTAAGTGACGTTGCAATACTCTTTTCTTTCTGTTGCCGTCCTTATACACACTTGCTAACGTGAGCTAAGTCCAACTCACTTAGTGTGTCCTCG
>CBVK0100408684.1:0-12479 GCA_900067695.1 Picea abies | reverse complement strand
GTGTATCAATATAATATATGTTGGTTTTCCCGGTTTGGGTTTCCAGGTGAAAAATCTTTGTGTAATGTTTGTATTTGCCATTGTATCTTTTCTGTTCTTTTCTGAATATCAGTTTGCAGTAGATATTGTACAAGGTTAGAATTTACAGTCCATTCTCTTGGGTTGTGCATGATGGAATATAAGAGAGATGGTGTACTTTGGATTGTTGTGTGTTGAGAAACCTGTGAGATCTTGAGTGATGAATGGTTTGGGAAGTTGAGTGAAACCCTAGAACTGTCCTTGTGGATTCATAGCCCTAGATCAGAGGTGACCTGTTGTTGAGACTTGGATCTATGGTTGGGTGAAACGTCCTTGGTCTACAGCCAGTTGGTGAACCATTTTTTTAAAGATAAGTGCTCTTTGTTATGTGTTTATCTATTGTATATTTATTTACAATGTGTATTAATTATTGTCTCTAAGATTCGTATGTTATAACATGCATGCTTGTTGGTTATTTTTATGCATGGCATGTTTAAAAATTCTTAATACTTTAGCATGAATTTTTATTATTGCATGTGTTGCTACCATGTTTCTTTCATTCTTCTTTAATAATTAAATGGTATCAGAATTCAAATTCAATTTCGAATAGGGTTTTTGAGGTAGTGTGCCCGAACCGGGGGTGGCTGGGTATGTTACAGATTGGTATGAGAGATTCAAGTTTAAACACTAGAATGGTATAGGTTGAAACTATTGGACATGGTATTTTCATTAAAAAAAAATATGTCTTTGAGATCCTAAATCTCAGAAAAGGAGCACCTTAAGGAAGTGTTATTGGGATCGAATTTATGGAAGATCAATTGTAGAAACACCATCAGAACTGTGAGGAAAATTTGTTACAGTAGATATGTTAGGAAATTAGTTGTCATTGATGTAAACCATGGAAAACATTATGTAGAAGAATGTGTAGGAGGAAAGAAAACCCCAGGATAAAGAGCATTGCATAAATCGTGCAGAAGCCAAAGTGCAATGCAGACAAAGATCCTTTGTAAAGGACCATGGAGTCATGATCGTTAGATTGAGGGACGAATTTGGGAGTGATGTGAGTCGTTAGATCAGGAGTGGAAGGATAGCATAAGTTTCGGGACTCCAAAACTTTACCATTTCGATGATTATTAGAGACAAGGCAGAGGCATGAAATCTTGAAGCCACAAAACCTCAAAATCCTACCAACCATTAGATTGAGGGAATAATTTGGGTGTGATGTGAGTCATTAGATCAGGAGTAGAATGATAGCGTAAGTTTCAGGACTCTGTAACTTCGCCACTTTCGAGATTACTGGAGACTAGGAGAAGTTGTGAAGTGTCAAAGTCACGAAGTGTTGAAGCTGCGAAGTGTCGAAGCTGCAAAGTGTTGAAGATATGAAGTGCAAGCCAAGGTCGTAAATCATGCAATCCATCGAATCTGGAGTGGAGGAATGTGGACTACCCATTTGGTTGATGAAGTTTTGTATGCCACATGGAAGGGGTTCCATATGGGGACATGTGTCACATGAATTCAGTGCATTTTGTACCTGAACATGTCCATTTCTGAGTGACATGTGGCACACATACCATGGGACCATGTCACCTATGGGATTATGGCCTCTGGGAATGTCCAACTTATTCTACTAGAAAACGTGTTGAAGGCCAAAGTAACTAAATCATGCAGAACATTGATCTAAGATCCCTTCGGTACTTTTCTCAACCATTAGATCAAGCAGTGGAAGGATGGAATAAGCACTTCGACAAGTATAACTCTAGGGGAGTTGAACAACAGGAGAGTTGTAATATCTTGGAGTCCTGGAGTGTCGAAGTCCTGAAATAAATAAGGATCGTCCATCTCAAAACTTGATTAAGTCATAGTAATTGGATTAATCTAGTGGAAGGATATCGTAAGTGGAGGTGTTAACCGACGATAAGCGGTCATCGTCACTTTGTGACCACTTCGGCGGGTATAAATTTGGGGGACTTGAACAACATGAGAGTTGTAATATCCCCGAGTCCCAAAGTGTCGAAGCCCCAAAATAATAAGGACTGTCCATCTCAACAATTGATTAAGTCGTGATCGTTGATTTTGTTGAAGCCTCCATATGACATAGGATCGTCCAGTCAATGGGAGATTAAATCTAAACTGTCTGATCTCATAGTGGAGATAATATAAGTACTTAAATGAAGTGTACTTCGGTAAGTATTACTTCAAAAGAAAAACAATGAAGCATGAAGCGTCGAAATCCTGAGAATTGTAGATCAATATTAGGTAGGATGCTTCTTGGTCGTTCGATCAAGAAGTGGGAGGAAAAAGTAAGAAGGAATGTTAATCGACATCCACCAGTCACCTACACTTTATGACCACTTCGACATGTCAAACTCTGGGAGAATTGGAACATAGAAACAGGAGAATAGCCCGAAGACTGAAGTCCAGAGGACCTGGTTCCAACGTCGATCACATGATAAGGTAAATGGGTTTATTAGAGACATTAAGGGCCAGAAGTAAACAATCCCGCATACATTTTCGAACGAGGTCGTGTATAGAAGAATAAAGAGAAAAGTGTTAAAGGAACATTGCTTAGAGTGAACAAGTCTGTGGTTTTGAGCCCATTGTCATAGGGAAAGTGGATTGAAGGAAGATCCTATATAGAATTGAAGTTGTACCAGTTTAAATAGCATGTGGAATAATTTGACAAGATTGGCACACAACCATTCCATTTCCACTACAAGATCATGTTTGCACAAAAAGGGTGAAAGTGACTTTTTCAGGAAGCCATAACTTCCAGCCCAAAGATTAGATTGGGGCATGGGAATAGTCATTAGAAAGATGTTTCAGAGGATAATAACATTTATCTTTTATAATTTGAATAATGATGATATATTTCTTCATGAATTGAGCAGAAAAGGGACATGTAGCATTGTTTGGAAAAAATTTCAAAATTCTAACAAAATGTTTGCTTGCACATTTTGTAGAATTAGGGAGTATAACCATATCAGTTCAATATAGGAATGCATATTCAAGAAATGAAGGAAGGAGAGGGATCCTTTAGTCATGATAGAGAATAAAAAGGTCAAAATATCATTGTTGGTAATGCAAAGACAAAATCAAATGGGTACAGGAGCAAAGGGGAACAAGAAACCTTAATAGAGACTATGAGAAGCCTGAAAATAGAAGTGTGGAGTTACAAAGAAGACAATGAGAAGTTGATGAGATAAAAAAATCAAATATATGCTCAAGTAATGAAAATCCTAAATCAATTTCGTTGGCAAGCAAGGAATGGATCAGACTTAAGGAAGGAGGAGCAGAATGATATGATGAAAGAAGAGGTAACTACAAAAGATATTCTCATTCAAGAAGTGATAGAAAAAATCATAGACATCACTCATCTCCTTACTCAACACGGAAATTTTTTGCATCTGAAGACTCGATAAGCAGTCCATAAGTGTCTCCTGATAGGCACCAAAGAAGAAGGCATGAATTGGATAGTTTGCAAGGAGAGTTGAGGAAGCTTAAGCCACCCTCCTTTGATGGTGACAGAGAAAGGGAATATGATGTCAAATCATGGCTTCTTGGACTGAGGATGTATTTTCAATTGCATAACTACTCCTCAAACCTAGAAGCAATAATTGCCACATACCATTTACATGGGAAAGTTGTTATGTGGTGGGATGAATTAAGTCAAGTTGAGCACATTAATGAGAGAAGGATCACTTGGAAACAATTCAAGAAACATTGAGAGAAGGATTATTATTGATTGTCAAAATTGACCTGTTCAATCAGTTAAGGGAAAATTCCCGATGACGGGTCCCAAATAGACCCACCCTCATTTAGGATAGCGATTCCGACCATATTTTGGCTTGGTTACTAACTAACTAAAACACTAACAAAATGCTAACTAAATACTAACTAATAATGAGAAAAAGGAGTAAGCACATCTAACTAACATTAGACTAAGAAAAATGGTTATTATTCTAAGATGCAATCTCTAAACTAATACTATTCAAATTAACATATCCTGATCAAGATAAAACTAACGAATATAGTGAAAAATATGCATAACTTGAGTAGAATAAATTTGTGACACAACTGATACATGAATTTGATAGCATCATTTGTTAGAAACAAAGAATTGATAAACTTAATGATATTATACTATTGGTGTACTCATCCTGAAAGAACATGATAGCTATAAAATGAAATCATTGATTTAGAAGTAATTTATTAACTAATATTCGTAGGCTACAAATAGAGATATGCATAAATAGAAAAAACTCATTCACACATATCAATACCATATTCTTCCAATTTAGAGTGTCTCCTGGATTCAAATTAACTTGCAACAAAAATATCGCCTTGCTAGCCTCTAAAATCCAAAATCCATTTCAAATGGGAAACACTCCCTTTATATATTGAGGGGGTGAATCTTTACAATCATTTTTTTGTGGTAATTATACAAATTTGAGTCGTTTCACAAAAAGGACTCTTCATTTTCCAGAAAAGATTACAATATCAGAAGAAAACAACATCTGGAAAGAAATGATAAATTTTGTAATCATGATGTGGTATGCTCTTGTTGTTGGTCTTGGTGTTCCTTCCAAGTGGAGTAGTCATTAAAAATTCTCTCGAGCTTGTTGGATTTCAATATCTCTAAGACTGATTCTTCATTACAGACTTTTGTGGCCACTTCTTGTTGTAACCACTCAACTGTGGCATTTACAAAGGATTGAATCTTATGGGTGAGCCAGGTAGGAAACAACAGATGTTCATCAATTAATTTTTCATAAAAAGGCATCAAATCCCGAATGCTTATCTAACTTGCCTTCTTTATAACGTCCACCTCAACCACCCTGGTGCTAACAGAAGTCGTTTCATCTATATACTGCAATGTTTGTATCCCTTCCACTGCAACGATATCCATAGCATTTTTCCACAGTTGTGCACATGTGTCAGCAACCACCCCTTGGGTGGAATAGACACTCACAAAGAGAGGTTTGTTGGTGTCAAACAACATTCGATACCTGATACTTTCACTTTTCGAGTAAACTGGTAGGGAGGTAGGTGTTGGTTGTATCCTGTCTTACCAATTTACCATCTCCTCAAAAGCTTTGCTAGCTTCTTGATACCTTCCTTGAGTCTCAATCAGTGTATTCTACAGATTTAATTTTTATTTCTTCTCTACTCATATGTCGATCAATAGACCAAAGATTTCATTCTTTACCTTAGCTAGATCTTCACTAACAACCAATGCTTGTGCTTTAATGGAATCAACGGTACTTGTCGAGGCGCTAGTATTTTCTAGAGTGGCATTAAGTTTATGTTTTTCCACTTCCAAATCATCCCTGTGGGTGTCCCGTTTGATTTGCATCCTCTTTTCAAACTCTTTATTCAAGTGGTCTCTTTGTTCTTGTAGGTCACCATTGATATTACCTCACTTTAGACTTTCAATTGCACTGATAGCTTCTTGGACATCTATGTCGAATTGGTATTTTACGTCTTTCAACTTTGTTTCTAGCTCTATTACTAGGGTCCTGAAAATGTTCATGGAATTTGTTACCTCCAGAATAGAGGAGGCATTTAATCCTGTGAAGGTGTTGAGCATTGAAGCTACTTGAACTATGTTCTCTTTAGGATCAGGGCAGACCTTCCATTTCAAAATCCTTCCTTCATGTGAATTTGAATTGGATTCTTCTCCTCTTTTTCTTTTCATTGATCTCTTCTCGATACTTCTAGTTTTGTTGTCGAAATAGTAGTCTCCAATGGCGACTAAATACCCTTCGAAATTGAGAGCTTGAGAAGAGAGGGAGGAATCCCCTGGTATGGAGCTTATGGGGGTGTACTCCAAAGGAGGTATATTCACATTTCCTATGGTTTTTGTCGATGGAATACTCGAGGTATGGTTTAAATTTTTCTTTAAAAAATTGTCATCTTTTCTCTTTGATTCAACCTCGTCAGCCAATCGCTTCGCCTCTACTTCTTCAGCCAGTTTCCTAGCCTATCTTTCATTAGCTAGCCTCTTGGATTACTCATCCTCTACTGAATTTTTAGCTTCTTATTCTTCCTTCTTCTGCAAAGTTTCCTGATGTGTCATGCATTGACATTCTAGCCTAATCTTTTCCTCAGTCTACCTTCTTTGATAATCTTGCTCCGCTTGGAGCCTTTTCTGCTCAAGGTGATTTTATTTTTGGGTCTTCTCCTGTTATTTGGTATTGTTGGTATATTTCTCTTGCTGACACAACTTCTGGAATTGAGCTAAAGTTTCCATCTTGAATTATTCTTGTTCGAGATCAATTTCTCAATTTACAACATCGTGGGGCAGTTGGTGCAAGAATTCATCGTACGAAAGTAATCCTTTAAATTTATCCTCTTCAAAATCAGCAACGTGAATATTTGGATGAGTGAGGCCAGAAGAATTGACATGACTGGTAGCTAGCTCATGAGGATCATGGTCTTTAGTCTCACCCGAGCAAAATATTAACTCTTGTAAGGTCTCAGCTTCTTTCCTTGCATGTTGAGCTTTAGAGATGGAATAACTTCCAATGTGGAGAGGGAATATTGGCCAAGGTACTTTATTTCTGGTTTGAAACAATGTGGTGACTCCAGAAACCATTGTTTGGTATGCTATTTCCCTCATTAGTATTCAGTCTGAGATGAAATAAGGGAAGAGATGTGGGACCCCCGTGGTCTCATAAACTCTAATGAATGAAAAGTACTTGTAGAAAAACCAATCATCCACCCCTTTCATCCCATTTCTAGCCTCAAAGGATATCATGTGTCTGGGGAATTCGAAAAGGACAAAGTGTAAAGGGAGAGGAATAAATTACAAATATCATAAAAATGTTGTTTGAAATTTACACTCCATAATTGGGAGCAATAGACATGAATGAGGGGCTGGCTTTGGTCCCAATTCCATCCCAACTCGGGAAAGTGTACTCAGGAACAAATGTCATATATCATATAAGAAGACATATAAAACATGGCTTCTTCATACCTGGGAGATTCTTTACATGAAGACATACATTAAAGGATAGGATATCCACCCAGTTGAAGATATGTCCCATTCTTATGATGTTGTGTGCCAAAGTTAACTAGACAATTTGGAAGTGCGTACATTTTTCTTCCCTGTATAAATGACAGAGCATGGCCACCAACAACTTGTAAGGATTTTTAAGCATGTGGGTGGGGACCAATTTCTGACCTTGCTTAATGGTTTCATCCTCATCCACCCACCAATGTTTCATTTGTTTTGTTGGTCCTTTGCTATCCTGGGTGAATCCTTTTAGGAAAGGTTCATTCAACGAGAAAGTAGGAGAGAGAAGG
This sequence comes from Picea abies, assembly GCA_900067695.1. NCBI lineage: Eukaryota > Viridiplantae > Streptophyta > Pinopsida > Pinales > Pinaceae > Picea > Picea abies. The sequence continues at coordinate 5,156 of CBVK0100408684.1, read as the reverse complement.
TGATATTTGGTGCTACTATCCTCTGGTATGAGGGAATATACTTGCGTCCCCTACTTTCTTATGAAGTTTGTCGTGGAAGCATAAAATTTCATGAGACACCAATGTGTTGCCTCATTGTATGGGAATAGTTGAGGCTTGGAAGCTACCCGGTGAATACCACTTTTCAAGATATTCTGGTACACCTCTAAAACTTCACCGTCTTGAGGAAAATATGTGGAGTCAAATATTCTTTAGATCTCTTCAAATTTGGGGCAATGGTCCTCATCAGTGTGAGGAATTGTGTCAATCACCAGAGTTTCGACCCAACAAGATCATGATTTGGGGCCTGTGGAACCCTGGAAGTACACCAAGATTCTATATATTTTGGGGTTCTGGCTTGCCATGATGAATGACCAAATTAATCCGCAATAACACGTTAAAAGGAATATCAGCTTATATTAAGAATAACACATTAGCTTTAATAATGAAAAATTGGTTAAGTGATAGAAAACAAAGGTTACCGACAAACAAGCAGTTGTAGGTAACAGATAAAGAAGACTCATTAACCGAGGGAGTCTAGGTGAAAATCAAACATCACGGGCTGAGTTTTGAAAAACTTACGCTGCAAGTTGTGTTCTGAAAGGGTGTTTTTATAACTCGTAATGCACATCCAACTAGCACATGTATGCCATAAATCAGGTGTGTATGAGGATATTTCCAAATCCGATATTAACTTCTCCCATTAATACACATCATTTCCATAATTAAAGCTTGTTAAGTAGGATAGGTGCATTGATTACAACAATGGGGTAAGTGCTAAACCAAATCCTTGAATAAGACCGTTATCAAGGTCAAGCTTTCGGAGTATAAAGACTATGGTTTTTTCGAACTCCAAAGGGAAATATATTGAAGTTTATTCCCTTGCATGTGGATGAGTGGGTAGGCCTGGCATGTCAATCAATGAATAGTGATATGGAAAGAGGTGGTACCCATTGGGGTTTGGCATTAGGGTGAATCTGGATGAGGGAAAAGCTAGAACCTGAGGAGAAGGTATCAAGAGTATATTCATTATTTTTTTTAGAAAGGCGAGATAAATCATGTTCTTTATAGGATTTTGGGACTTGGCTATCAGAGGTTTGAAGGATACGGAAATGTTTGAGCTCCAACGACAACGATATCAAAGAATATTCTTTCAGCCTAACAGAAAGTGGAGGACATGGATGATAAGGGTCAAGAGGCCATCATATTTTTTTTCTCGAAATGAGATAAGATAATTCTTAAAATGGATCCCGACGAGGATGGTATCGATGGTAAGATTCCTTTGATGCCTTAGAAACACTTTTATGTCCCAAAAACAGTAAAAAATTCATTGGAGAATAGACAAAACGAGAATTCAATAGTCCAATCTTGGGAAGCCACTTGGGGGGGCGGATGTTTGACAGGTCATCACGAACTTTGGGTTTCTATCATAGAAAACAGATTAAGAGCCAGAGTGATCAGAGTGCGAAGATCAGAGTCTTAAATAACGCTTTATAAAAGGACTTTGATGAACGCGATTCCGAAACAGATTTGAGTTGAGATTAGGTTTCTTTAGAGAAGTGAGGATGTAGGTTTGTTACCCATGATTTTGGTTGTCATGATGATGTATTGATGATGGTGTACTCAGACTCTTCATTGGAACTTTCTCCTGAGAAAAGTTACCTTCATCTCTTTCCAGAAATCACATTTTTGAGGAATGTTCACAGGTTGCTAGCATATTTGCCTGCGAGAATGAATGATTCTCGCAGGATGCCTTAAGCCAGGGTGCGAGAAGTTCGCACTGTGCTGAACTTCTAGGGTGCAAACTCTTTCTAAAGAAGGGAAAAATATGAATTCTCAAAGCTTCTAGAAGGGAATCTTCTAGAAGGATGAGATGGCATTCGAATGGTTATCCTAGTACTGGATTCTCAGATATTTTGGGATCAATTCTTATCCAAGTAACTAACTCATTCTCTCTTATATATTGAGGGAATTCTCATGGAAAAAGTTAGAAGAAAAGGAGAAAACAAGCAAGAGATTTATTGGAGAATTAGTGAAAAGGATTGTGTGAAGGACTAATGCTACAACAGCTTAAAGACTCCATCAAGTTCATCTTAAGGAGTTGATCTTCTTCATACAAGTGAGCAAGTGTGTGTGTCAGAGTCAAGGGTCATCGAAATGAAGTTTGTGACATCAAGGCTTAGGTTGTAATCTTTACTTTCCATTAATATGATACAGTAATATGTCCCTTTCCCATAAAGCTATTTCCACTTTATTGTATAACTCCTTGATCATATACATAGATTGATTGTTGAATAGATTGTGCTTTCTTCACTTTGGTTGGTTTGTGTGTCTTGGTCTTGACTGCACAAGAGCACTGGAGCAAAGCAGGAGCAACAAAGACCATAGGAAGCGATTATAAGGTATGTAACTTTTTCTTGCCTCCTAGTTCATTCAATAGTCGAAATCTAGGGAAAGAGTATTATTCTGTCTTGCTTTGTTCTAGATCTAGGTGGATCTAGGGAGATCGGTTAGTGTCCGCACTTACAGATTTATCCAATAACAAAATTGGTGACTCCACTGGGGACAAATCCCATTTTCTTTGTGGCTTTTGATAATTTTCTGTGGCCATTTTCTCTGTTTTCATTTTTCTCCTGTCCTATCAATCTCTAAGTCTTCAGGATATCTTGATAGACCTTCTGGGTCCAGAAGCCTTTGTCAATTTTGCTTCAATTTTCAAATTTTTGATTATGTTAAGGAATTCTCGCACTACACTTCATTGCAGCTTGCGAGAATTGGTAAGGTTCGCACCCTGCCTATAGGTTTCAGTGTGAGGTTCTCGCACCCTGCTCAAGGGTCACCTACAAGAAACAATGATTCTCGCACTGTGTAACATTGCTTGCCTGCGAACACTATTTTTCAAAATTTTGAATTTGAGTTTTGGTCTTTCTAACTGCCCAGATCAGTTGGATTACCTCTTATGAGTTTCTTGGACCATTGATTGATATGTTTCTTGCTTTTATTTGTATGCATGAAAAGTCTTAGGGTTTTAAGGCTTTTCTTGTCATTTTGGACTTGACTTTCATTTCTTAGCTTTTCTTGGAAAAACCATTCTCTTTGACTTCAGAATTTGAGTGGGTTCGATTAGTTAAGATCTAGTGATTGGTTGAAAGTTAACTTTGCTTGGTTTTTCTCATTTGCTTATGGTTTGAAAGATCATGTTCTTTTGCATTTGAAAAGACTACATTGGTTTGCTCTTTATTTTTGCTTTCATTGAAAGGGTGTATTGGATTATTTGCTTGTTCATTGGTTTGATTTTCTGTGCTCTCATTGGCATAGTGAGGGTCCTTTTTGAAAAGTGAACAACAAAGTTTTTTCTTTCAAAAAATTGTTTTTGTCTTTAGAAAACATTGAAAAAATCAAATTATTGAGCTTGTTGAAGTATTTACAAAGACACAATAGAGTATTTTCATTTGATAAGTGATTGTTTGCATTGGCATTTGAACAGAAATTGTGCATTATAGTTCAAGGTCGATCTCGAAAACTCTCTCTCTCCCATACATAGGATTCATTGAACGAAAAGTGATACATTTCATTCTCATCCTTGCATTATTGGGTCAGAGTCATACAACATAAGTTTCATTTCCGTCACCTTTGAGTAAACAACAGCCTTTAAGAAGACTGCGTAATCATAAAATTTATCTAGTAACTCTTTTCTAGGGCTCTTTTACACCAACATTTAGCTAGGCTAGCGCTTTGGAGTAGGAAGAGAGATACACTCTCCAAAAACATAAAACACACAATAGCATCTTGTGTTAGGGAGTGCTAAATTCCATTTGCAACATCTTGTCCTGGGAATCCCTTCTCACACAAGGGTCAAGCACGAGGTCACATTAGTATTGGCAGAGTTACTCACCCTGCTTTGTTGATATCAGTGTAGAGATTGCACATATTACGGGGATCACTCGGAGGTATACCCACAATGATGAGTGGAAGCCTTTTGAGTTGATTTTGGGCTAGATACCTTGCCCTTGCATGTGGATCGGACTATCGAATGTTCCCCCAGGATTTATTGTTGTTGGTGGTGACCTTAATGGCCTATCTCTCTAGGTTCTTACCTGAGGTGACTGTGGAGGGGAAAGTCTTCACGGTACCTGGAATTGACATTGACCAAACTCACTCGGGCTGCTTGGAGGGTATACCAACAATTATGTGTGGGAGCTTGCACCAGGGTGTAAGTCCGTTAAGAAGGTCATCAATGTAACTTTTCCACCATAGCCCTGCCCCTTCTCGTCTCATTGTTGCGACGTTGGATTTCATCACCAACTAGTGGCTTCGAAATTAGAAGGTCTTGTTCGCTTGGTGATTGCTTCCTAGATTTTTTTTACTGACGCGTGTTGTTTGTTTCTCGAAGTTGACCATAGGATTTTCTTCGTGAAGTTTGTTACTCATTTACAATAGCTCCTCCACGTCGTTCACGTAGGATGCAATGTTTATCTCCAGAGCATCTGGATGATTTTCAACCCTTGCCTACAGGTACACCAGAGGGCTCTCCTGGGCCAAGTGAAGCCACAGTCGTCACCACCCCACAAGTGGAACGCACTAATTCTCTAGAATGTTTTCGAATTACAAATACTCGAGAGGATTTTCGACTTCCTCGTGATTTTCAACGCCCATTTAGACGACTGAATTCTTTCGGAGAACTAGTTGTTACATCTTCTGGATCACCCATTGGGCCTTTTCCTGGGGTAGAGGGCCAAGATCCTTTCTGGTTTGCAGGTGATTTCTGCAGGACCCTTTTTAGTCCTGGTTCACCTGTGGTCTCCGAAATCAACCCTCCGGTGTTTTCTGAGATAGTTGAATGCTTTGTCGAATGCTTCTATTCCAACACCTCCGCAAACCCCTGTCGGTTCTCCAAGTGGTCCTTATTTTCCTGGGCATCCTAATTTTGTTATTGGATAAATCCGTAAGTGTGGACAAAAACTGATCTCCCTAGACCCACCTGGATCTAGAAAAAAGCAAGACAGAATAATACTCATTCTCTAGATTTCGACTATTGAATGAACTAGGAGGCAAGAACAAGTTACATACCTTATAATCGCTTCCTATGGTCTTTTTTGCTCCTGCTTCGCTCCAGTTCTCTTGTGCAGTCAAGACCA
>CBVK0100408679.1:189-10964 GCA_900067695.1 Picea abies | reverse complement strand
GTATATTAATAATGATTTTTTTTTTTTTTTTGGTGATGGCATGTTTAGAAAATTTACACCTTCAACTTGTTCACTTTGATTTTGTGTACCAGATTGTCAATGTTGCCTTCACTTGTTGGCATTTGTTGTTGATAGTGATTTAGTGGATGTTGTTATTGCCTTACACTTGTTTGCGAATATTGAAATATGGTATTACAAATGCCCAAAAACATAACATTATTATAAATTTGTGAGCTTATATCCATAATAATCCATGTATATACAGTATAGTTCTTAATAAAGATGTTGTGTAGGTACACACTATGCTCTCCTTTTTTAAAAAGCTACCCTCTGTTGTGGCCACACCAACCCTTCTTTTATCTTTTGCTTTTATAAGCCAAAGAAAAGGAGTCCCCTACTAATCGTAACTCTAAAAGCCTAATCTACCCTTATTTCCATCATACCTTATCATTCCACTACCCACAGAGATATTTGTTGTAGATACTTGATGATCACGTGCCTTTAAGGGGTCCTTTGTTGACTGCACATTACTAAGCCAACTTTGTTCCGATATCCCTTCGACTTTTGGGAATGTCACTTGGGAATCCTCTGTTGAAATCCTTTTCATGGTTGATTAATGTTTTGATACCTCAGAAATAGCATTGGTTGATCACCTCTTGCCTTATCTTACATCTGAGGTTAAGGTGGTAGCATCGATGTTTTAAGGTCACAAATTCTCTCAAAACAAAGTAAAAAATTGACATCCTTTAAACAGTATAAGAAATCATTAATACAAAATCAAGCAATGGGAAGAGAAATAAAGGCTAACCATGGTAACAAAGTAGCCTAAAACAAGCTTCTCAATTCCTTATCTCACAAATCTGGTAACCATTTCATTGGAACCATTGAAATTGTTGATGATATGTGAATGCTGGGATTGAAATTTAAAGTATTTTTTCTTTTAACTATCCTAATAATTGAAGCTTGATCTAATTCAAATTTCCTAGCTTCATCAAATCATCTATTTTCACTCTGATTTCATTTTAATAAAAAAATTCCTAATTTTGAACATAATATAATGAGCCATCCTGGTTGATTTACATTAGCTAATCTCAATAGAAGTAGATGTCCAACTTTCCTTCCTGACCACGAAGTTCGATACTTCATCCATGATCTTCAAGAGGATTAGAGGGGGGGCTAATTAATCTCTTATGCTCTTATACATTGCATTAGAAAAGCATGAATTATTTCTCTTGAACATGGATGCACTTCACAATTTCACATATTTTGCTTGTGTGAAGCATTCATGGTATTCACCTTTATCGTGTAAGGGATGAGTATAATCAAACAACATAACTTCTTCCCTCGGCTTGCGCATTAATTTCCCTATACCTGGTACTTATAACATGATGTAGTCATATGGGCATATAGAGTGTTAGATTAAGGGTGTGTGGGATTAAAGAAGCATATTGAGAGAAATGTTACTTTCCATCAATCTCCCGTAAGGGTGACCCATATTAGGATGTGTGATACCTTTTCTAGTTCCATCTTTCAAAGTGTAACTTACACCAATGCCATGATAGTTGAGATAGGAATTTTGATTTTGAAGAAATGCATGTGTATTGCTTAAAGGTTTTATATAAATATATGGAACTCATGCTAATTCTGTGTTTTATTTTTCACAGGGAATAGGAAAGCCTTGAATTGTAGGAGAAAAGAAAAGGACGACATAAGGAAAGATATTAAGTGCATGAGCTCAATGGATGCCTCACTCTCAAACTTCAAGCTTATGTAAATGATTGTTGAAAATGAAGAAAATCCAGATGTTGCGGATCTCAATTATGACGAAATATCAATGGAAGAATCATAACTTTCGCGTCTTAATTGGATTCTAGTTTCATAATCTATCTTTAAAACCTGAGATGTGAAAGCAATTGTGTAGTGTAGCTAAAGAGGTAATGGGGGGGGGGCAGCGAAGGGCCCATAATGATAATAATGGAGGTCATTCAATGTAAGTTGGACTACATCCACTATAATATTAAATAAGGCCCACTATGGTAGTTAGATATATTAATGTGAACATAATAAATGTAAGAGGAATTCTTAGAAGGTTCCGCTTCTAGAAGGTTCTTCCTCTAGAATGTTCTTCCTCTAGAATGTTCTTAGGTGGTTGGTAGCACTATATAAAGGAGTTCAAGCAATGTCGTGGAAGTCAAGAAGAAGTATTATATTTGGAGTGGTAGCTCATTAGGAGGTTTCAACCTCGAAGAGGCAAGTGAACATGAGTGGATCCCTTCCATAATAGGATTTATTGTATGGTGCTTCACTACCCTGAGGGTTTTCATAATAATAAGTGGAAGTTTGTCCATATTGTTTATTAGATCTATTATGATTTTTTTTGTATTCATATATTTTGTACTTAACAACTTGCTCCATTCCAATGAATCGAGAGGAATCGAGAAGATAAACACGTATACATGTACTCATTCCCTATTAGTTCCCGGATTGCAGGATTGTGTTGCTAGTCGGTGTGATCATTTGTAACATTCCCGCAACTGACAAGCTAAAGGTCAGTGGGACTTTCCCTTTGCAGAGGCATCATAAAACTTGTTTGTGTAACTTTTCCACAGTTTGCAGGCTGCAGCCCATGTGGAACCTCCCAAAAGGAAAATGACATTAATAGAGTATGTGTTCTCTTTGCGGCCTCACACTACAATGCCCCGTATTAGAAAAACACGCTGACCCTTTTATTTATATTGTTGTAAAACTTTTTGGGACCCAACTCGTGGCATTATCCAATTGGAACTGCTTGATGAATGGGTAGTGTAACCTTCCAACAACCTTGCAGGCCACAAACTATGTGAGGGCATCTTTATGGGTTTCTCCAACTTGGGTGGTAAGAATTAACTTGATATCTTCGCAGCTTCATGGTTCACAACTCTATAACCCACAATTTCAAACCATGCAAAGTTAATCCCTCAAGCGTACATGTTGCATACCTTATCACCAGAATACTTATAGTTGAGATTAACTTCAAAAAACATATTGGGTACATGATTCACTGGATACTTGTTGATAAAAAAAATTGATCATTTAGATTTCCCGCTCTTGGGATAATAAAAAAATTCCATATCAAAAGAAGGAAATTTTGAAATATTATTAGTTCATTGTGTAGCCCTCAGTCTCAACTTCGTCACCTATTTTTTCAAATTCAAAATCCGAGTTAGTGTGTTCAAGATATCCAGGTTTTTGTCTAATCGCCCAAAAAGATGCCTATTTTCCATGTGCAACATAACTAAATAATTCTTGGAACCATGATTATATTCTTGGAACCAAGACAATTTTCTTGAAACCACACTTATTTTTCTTGGTTCCATATTTCTTGTTTCCATTTCTTATGTCTTCGTTTCCATATCTCCCTATATTATCTCCACACTTCTTTCCATATATCTTGTTTCATACACTTACTTAGTCTCATTACATAGTCTCATTACACTCATGCGGGGATACCCCACATCCCCCCTTACCCCTTATCCTCTCACCCCGATCCACATTATCTTCTCCTTCCACACTTAACCAATTCTTTTATCCCTCTCACTCTCTCATACAGACCTCCTCCATGCAAACCTATTCTCCTCACCACCCCTCACTCCCTTACTCTCTTCTCCCTCATGACCTTCCACACTTAACCATTTTTTAATCCTTCCTCACTCTCTCATGCGGACCTACTCTCACTACACTTCCCCCTCACTTCCATTTTTTAATCCTTCCTCACTCCCTCATGTGGACCTACTCTCACTACACTTCCCCCTCACTTCTCATCCCTCACTCCGCATCTCTACATCCATACTCCCTTATTTCTTCTTCCTCACCACCCTCCCTCCTTCCACTCTCTCGTTCACTTCCTTAACCTCTTAACCACTTTACATTAAGTTTCCTCCATTATTCAATAACCAATCGAATTAACCCATGTGCCAACCACTTATATAATGACACATGTCAATCATTTATATAATGACACATGACATCCAATGAGAACATGACACATGGCATCCTATGGAGGGATGACACATGGCAGACATATGACACCATATAACTTGTGACATGTGGCAACAAATTGAGATATGACACGTGGAAAATTATTGGCCTATCATGTGAGTACATGTGGCAAAATTTGGAGTGTTGACTCATGTTGACTGGGCATGGTGGAAAGATGATTGGGTATTTAAAATATTAATTAATTAATTAATTTCCCAGGGCTCAAATCCTTAAGTCAATATAGTCTTCTTTTTTCACACATTAAGTGTATAACACAATTTTAATTATATAGCATTAAAATACCCATACTCCCATACATGAGGGATACAAATTTTAACCAAAATGTCGAATTTCAAAAAGAAGAAGGCGAATTTGAACCAAGGGTCGAGATTGCCCGGTGAAGATCCATCAACGATTGTTGAGCGTTAATCTTTTGAAGGCCATATCTCGAGATCCAGGAATCTAAATCGCGCAAACTATACCTCGTTGAAAATTTATTTCGATGAGGAAGAGGTTGGAACATGTTTCAAGGGCTGTAATTGACCATATTTTTCTCACAAATTGAAAGAATAGTCAACAACATTTTTATGCCTTGCTGATAAATCTGTTTGACAACTCAACTTCATGAGCTCATATCTTGAGATCCAGGAATCAAAATTGCACCCAGGAGGACTCATTGGAAAGATGAGATGATGACGATTGCATATAGAATGTTTCCCACAATTGAAATGGAAAATATCTTACTCAAAATCAAAACACAATCCCCTTTTATTAAAGGCAGTCAAATTGAAAATTGAAAAATAAAGTTTATTAAATAAAGTTTATTAAAGGAATAAGTGGGCCCTACTTGGAGGCAAGAATTTCAATGACATAAGTCATTAATAAAAATTCAATGAAACATTAATTAGAAGTGGTTTAATCCAAAAAGGAATCGCGAAAAGTTCTAGAAAGACAAACCCTAACTACTTCAAGAACATGGAAAGCATATTTTTTAAAAGGACAATACAAGGCATTATCAAGGGGTTGGTAGTCAGAGGTTTCTACAGTGGTGAAGAGTCTGGAAGAAGAAAATCTCTATCTTTCCAAGATTCTTTGTGCTAAAACTTTCCTCCCTACATGTTCTTCTTTCTGTTTCTTTCCATCAAATCTTTCATGTATTGTCAGATAAACATGAAGAATTGGGTTTGAGCAATTATATATCAAAAGTCTCCAGTCATCTTGTAATATTTTATGTCCAGAGGAACAAGATCCATCCTTGTAAAAAGACAATTACAGTTTATCAATTTGTCATTGAGATTGTTGAGGCTGTTGAGACAACTTTCTTTTCTTGACACTGCTAAATTTGTCACATGCAGGATATTATTACTGATTCCTCTACACATAGCTATTTTGAGGCATAACTTTACTGACCTCTCAAGACTTAATATTTTGAGCATGATATGTTTAAAGTGTTCCTATCATATTATTTATTAAGTTTTAATGATGCACTCTTATAAATTTCTCTGATGACATGTCCATCTTTGTTTTTCCATTCTTCTTGCAAATTCATAGCAGATTCCAAGTTCATTTTACCTTATAAGAAATAAAGAATGTTTGTTGAATGGAGACTCCAAAACATTGTAGAAACAAAACTCTGTTGACACACTTCATCTTGTCTTTTCTTTAAATGATCTGATGTATATTTGTATACTTGTATATAAGGGTTTTACATTTGTATATATAGGTTTCTTGGAAGATATCTTAGGGTTTTCTCTTTAGCATTCACGCTTTACATTCATTGCAAAACCATACAAAGAATCTTCCAATATTTCAACCAAAGAGGAGTACCACCTCTCTAAAAATGCAAGGGGATTCATATCCTCATGAGGTTGACCTTAAGACCATAAAATTGAATTTTAGATCAACATAACTATGTTATGAGGTTGGTAAAACATCCCGCGAGCCTATTTATGTGTCTAGCAAGCCTATTTGCAGTATAATTACATCTCTTTAATTCTTCCTTCACCAAGATTTGTGGTAAAATATTTTCAAAGGAAAAGGCCATTAAGTTGGTACCTCGTTCATCAGACATGAGAAAATTGCGAGAAATTGATTATAAGGGAAATAAAAGGAAGTATACAAGAAATGCAATAGAGTTAGATAAATGCAGGTCAAATCATGTTTAACTTAAAGAATTCATGTACTTTGATTTGAGAACTAATAATTGTCTCAGCCTTTCAGGATTCGAAAAGAATAGTACAGTAAATCGGGATGGAGGCGAAAGTTGATAATAATTTATAGAGTTGGACAAGTGATGCAGACCCCCCCTTCCTCCTGGGGTTGCACAAACTCCCAGTTTAGGATATTTCAATCACTTGAGTCGAATCGACTCTTCGGGGCCCTAATGGAACCCAAATCAATTTTCACAGGTCCCCCTTTCTCCAAAGTGCAGGTTCTGCCAAAACTACAGGCTCTTTCTCAGCCCCTTTGAAGAAATTGAACAACATGCACTAGCTCTCTATGCTAGGACCCTTCCTCCATATGACCTCGGGCTGTGACCCGACACCTACTCAAAGGGCGCTTCAGGGTTTGAGCATTTTATATTCACCACTCACCAATTCTTCTGAACTTTGAATTGGCAAAGTTCCAACATGATGTGGGAGGGATCGACGATCCCTTCTCCCTTCCTAGATCAATGACCCACAGAAACTTCGGGCTTCGGTGCTTCGGCGAATTTCGAACCACTTCTCCACAAAACCTCCAGAGTGGAAAATCTCCGAAGTTCACAATCTGATGCCACGTGTCCTCGAGGAATTTATGGATCTGATTCACTTCGGGACTCCGGGCTTCGACAGTTCCTGAGTCTTCACACACACAAACCTTCGTAGTGAAATCCTTCCGAAGTGTCGGATCTTCTGACATGTGTCCTCCTCTATTCAATGATCACGAATGACTCCAATGCTTCGACCTTCAGGAGTTCTCAATCCACGCGACCCCACTTTCTCCGAAGTGGTTATCCTTTGAAATGAAGGATCAAATGACACCTGTCCTCTGTTGATGGATGACTTAGATGAACTTTGATGCTTCGACCTTCATGATTTCTTGCTCCACCCAACTCAATTTTCTCCTGGAGTGACTTTTCTCCGAAGTGGTAGATCTTCCGCCACACGTCCTTTTCCAATGGACGATTGGGATGACTTTGGGACTTTGGCCTTCGAGAATCCTCGCACCTTCACACTTTGAATCCTCTGAGGTGCTCCTGCTCCGGAGTGCAGGATCTGATGACACCTGTCACTTTGGATGATGGATGGTCCCGATCCACTTTGGGACTTTGGCGAGTCCGCTCTCCTGTGCACTTAAAAGGGGTTAAAGTCTCGTGCACATTACCTGGATCCAACGACTATTGGTTCGTCGCGTTCAGATCCAATGGCTGTGATCTGTCTTTCTCCTATGCACGCTCCACCTATTATCTGGACGTAGGATTCAACGATCCAGATCTCTCCTTGTAGCTCAATCCAACGACTGTTGTCTCTCTTCCTTATAATCTTCTTCTTTGTCCCAAATTGAAAGAATTTGTAATAGTCAAAGGTTGTGGTCTTTGATCCTACTGTGAGCCCTGCTACTTGGGTCTTGACTTGCACTTGTGAAAATGCTATCTCTCCTTGAGCTTTTCCAACTAAAGTGGAATTAGGCTTTGGTGCACACTTGCGCTAACAATATAGTCTGAAACTTGGACTATTTCCAGGCACACTCTTGCGCTGACTCTCCTGAGATTTTGAACTTGAAACAAGTTCACCTCTGCACACTCCTTGCGCTTAACTGAGCCTTCAGACAACATCTTCCAACAATTTGTCTAAGTGTTGGCCTAGTGCACTCCTTGCACATGTCTTCCTCTTGAATCCTGTCCTCTTTCAGGTTCAATAATGCACTCCTTACGCTCACTCAATGCACACTTGTAGATCTCCTCCATACAGTCTAAGAAGTTTATTGTCTCCTTGCACAAACTTGTGCTCACTTGATGCACTCCTTGCAGATATTCTCCTCCAAAGTGTTCAATAACTTTGGTTTTCTAGAAATTCACCAATACTTCAGAAAAGTATTGCCTCTGTGCACTCCTTGCACTTGCTCAAAGAACTCCTTTTTGAGCTTATAGAGTGTTAAACAACAATGTGGTGTCTTCTCCTTGACACTCTTCTCTTTGAAATCGAAACAGAATTCTCTTGTGCACACTTGCACCTGCTCAATACCCACCTAGCAAAGCTCTACAGAGTATTTAGCAACTTTGTCTTTTGTGCCTCCTCTACACAGTTCTCCTCCAAGGTGTTCAGTAACCTTGAGGCTCCTCCTGATTTTGAGACTATCCTAGTGTGCCCACCTGGAATGTTCTCCTCTGAAGTCAAAGTAGCATTCAGATACACACTCATTACGTTGGGTCACAAAGTTCTCAATACTATGTCATTCACTCCTTTCACTTAGCCTAAAAGAACCCAGAACAACCCAGTAAAATCACAGACATATAGTGAAGTCTATCATGTCCCTGCAGATGAAACCTATCACATACATCTACAACATGTATTCATAAAAACATAGATGAAATTCATAAAACATAGGGAAACATACACATAATCATATGCATGATTTTTTTTTTATCTTTGTATTAATATGAATGTCTATTACAATATGTGTAGGATCAGACTACAACAGAGTCTCAACTCTCTCCTCCTTCTCCTTCTCCTCAAATAATATGAATAATTGGTTACAAGAATTTTACAAAAGAAGGGCTCCTCAAGCCTTCCCTCCAAACTACACTAGTGGTGTCTAATCACCATCAAAATGCCTATCTATTAAGGCTTATTACAATAAATGAAAATCTAGTCTGAATTGGATCTAGATCAACCTACAACTAGCCATTAAAGGTGACCTTAACTACAACCTATACAAAGGCATGACTCAGCTCTGCTCAAGCCTTACAACATTTAATAAAAATTTATTACATTGAATTTTTAAATTCAAGGAAAAATGAGAGGGATGGCGCCTCTCCCCTGCTTGAATGCGGGTTGAAGTGTTGAATAACTGGCACTTGCTGAGGTGGAAAGGATGCTCCTGCATCAACATGCATTCATCACACCTAAGATGATTGGACAAAATGAAAAGATTACAGACCTTGACAACATATATGCTAATAACAACTAAAAGGTTTTCGATTAAGTAAAATAACACAAGGTTCGATACCAGAAGATTGTATAACCACCGGAAAATTAATGAAAAGAGAGGGAAAATCACCCACTCCAACAAGAAAGTTTGAATTTGATAGTGACATCATTTCTTCCCTATCATCATTATATGATCCAGGTGGATATCGGTGGCCACCCACCTATTCCACTTGCTCGAAAAACAGTTTTCCACCTTGGCAGTTTTTCGGGTTCCAAACTCCTGGGGCTGTTTTGAGGCCCTAAACGACATTTTTTGGGGATTTGGGGCCTAAGGGACTACTAAGGGAGCTTCTCTTGGCTAGTCGAAAATTTTTCTTCTCATTTAGACCTTTCCAACGGGCTATCTTGCGCCTAAAACAAAGATTGTCTGCAAAAGTTACAACCACGGGAAGTTGATGTACTAACTTACCCAAACGGGGCCCACATGACTTTTGGCCCACATGACTTTTGGCGCTTCATCTCCTAGGGTTAGGTTTTTGGATGTCTAGGGTTTTTGGCATTCCTGTTTATTGTAAAAGGCCTTCAGAGCCTCATTGTAACCATATTCTTGTGAATGAGTGCAGTCATCACATCTCTTCTCAGAGATACGCCACCACCATTCCAACAAGCTTGTTTTCCACTGCATTTTACAGTTTCAGCTTATTTCCTTATTGAATAGAAAACCAATTTTACTGTATCTCTGTTATTTTGTGTTAAGAATATTTTAATAATCTGTATTCATTTAGTTCTGCTCATGAAATCCAGATCAGTGGTATCAAAGCGGTCTGCTCTTTTTCGTCTTAATGCATGTCCCCAATGAGGTCAGGGTACAAAGAATTGGGTCTCGAGCTTATTTCTCTTGAGGAAAAAATATCTCGCACACCCAAGCGACCTCTCATGGTAGGAGAAAATAAAGATGAATGGACAGGAGATCCTTTCAAAAAATTTCTTGAGGAATCCCTCACGCAACAGAGGAATGAGATGATGGATAGTTTCATGCAAATCCTTCAGCGGCTACCAACAAGAGACGCATCTTCCTCGAGCGGAGGAGTCGCCCCCTTCAAGGTAAAAATCAACTTCTATATTCCTATATTTGAAGGTGAAATAGACACATATGTTTTAGAAAAGTGGTTGAATCTACTAGAAGGGTATTTTTCTGTCCATAACTTTTCGAATAGTGAAAAGATTACTTTTATGCTCCTCAAAGTCATTCCCCATGTCAAAGATTGGTGGGAAACTTTATATGAGCAAAAGGAAATATAGGAACCCTCATTATTTACAGTCATGACCACCTGAGAATCCTTTAGGGATGCTATTAAGGAATAATACTACCCTGTCGGAAGTTATGACGACTTGTATACCAAATGGACCACACTGTGCCAAGAAATAGACAAAGCAGTGTCAGAGTTCACAAATATCTTCCATACCTTGCACACCAAGTTGGGCATCAAATATTCAGAGCGACATTTGGTTCTCAAGTATCTGTTAATGTTTATGCCATTATTATAGTTCTTTGCATTTCAATAGATAATAGAAACATAAGAACAAGATCATTGAGAAATACACATTCACAAGAGACACAACATT
>CBVK0100408675.1:0-20122 GCA_900067695.1 Picea abies | reverse complement strand
AAAAAAAAAAAAAAAAAAAATTTATTTGAGTTTTTTTTTTCAATAAAAAACATTTCAAATTATATTAATATTAATGATTTAATTAATTTACAAAGCAATATCTATTTGAAATTAATCATGTAGCAAAGGAAGAAAACGAGATTTCAACTTTGCTATAAATCTTTTAAATCCAAATCTCTATCCTTCACAACCATACCTTTACCATTGAACTAAGCCTTCATGGCTCATCTCTTTGTACAAAATATATAGAATGCATCTCATAATCGTCTCATTACTATGTTGAATAATATTATCAAAACTTGAGAGATATTGTTTTATTAGGTTAAACAATATAATATTAGAAAAATATTTTAAAATTTTTTAAGGATATTTATGATAAAAATATTAGAAAAAGTATTTTAAAAAATTATAAGGATATTTATAATAAAATGGTGTAAGATAAATTTTTATTTATTTATATTAAATTTAAATTATTTGAAGTATTAATATTAATCTAAGCAATTGTAATTACTAAATAAGTTATTGGGGATTTATAGATAAAATCAAAAGATCTAAAATCACCTTAAGTTTTATGAGACAAAGTTGATACAATACCTAAGTCATGCAAATAGTTTTTACATTCTTATCAAGTACTCATAATTCCATAAATTTCATATGATGACCTTGTTATTTCTCTCTCTTCAAACTCTGAGTGCAACCAATTTAACATTTTATCATTAATATCAAACTTCAATTAATTGTTGTTGATATTAATAATGCTCAAACAATTTTCATTTTGGAGTTATTTAAAAGTCTCAAATTGTTTCACTTATGCATTCATTCACCCCAACACATAGCCATGGAAGGCAATGCATAGTTCCAAGAGAATAGAAACTTGATACGTGTTAATATCTTATTTACCATCTTACAACAATAATCCATTTTAAAGAATAACATCGACAAATTGAAGTGGATGTTTTTTAACCACTAATTCCAATACTCAACTATGTAATTTTATATTAACAACTTACCACCTCCCTGACAAAATTGGAAATAGATCCCTCACAAATTTCAACAAGAAATAAGAATCAATAGAGTGGGAAATGGAAGTCCCTTTCCCATGTTCCCTTTAGTGCAATTAGTCTCACCCTATTATTCCAATTATGCCTTCATTCACCCCAACACATAGCCATGTGATACACCACACAATTCTCAAGACAATGAAGACTTGATACATGAAATTATTACTCAACTATGTAATTTTATATTAACAACTTGCCACCTCCCTTAATGACATACAAAACTTGAAGTAGATCCCTCACAAATTTAAGCAAGAAAGAAGAATCAATAGAGTGGGAAATGGAAGTCCCTTTCCCATGTTCCCTTTAGTGCAATTAATCTCACCCTATTATTCCAATTATGCCGTCATTCACCCCAACACATAGCTAAGTGATACAAAACTCACCCTATTATTAGTCCCTGCCACAAGACTATAGCAATGAGTTTGTTTTTGATGTGGTATTAATTTTCTTTTGACCATAAATTTGTGTATGCAATGTAATGTTTAACATAGGAAAACAAATATATATTTTTGGATATAATAAAAATATTTGTGTTTCTCATTTCTAATTGGTTGATAGAATTGAAGTGTTATTGCTCCCTTCACGTCTTTCAATATGTAGAATTAATTACATAATCAATAAATTTCACCAATCACCACATCTAAATATATATTATCTTTTGACAAAAAATATTAAGTTTCATTGTTCAACATGTATTTCCCAACTAACTAGGCAGGTACTGTGTTGCCATACAACCCTTGTTCCAATTATGCCTTCATTCACCCCAACATATAACCACTTGATACACCACACAATTTGACAATAAAAACTTGATACATGAAATTATCTTATCCATCACCTTAAGGCAACAATCCATTTAAAAAAATAACATCAATAAACTTAAGTGTGTTTTTTATCAATATTTTCATAATTGATGATGTACTTTTAGATTAACAACCTTGATGACTCACAAAATTTGATGAAAAAAATGATAAAATGAGCGTTGGAAACATCTTTCCATGTTTTCTTTAGTGTAATTCAACGCTAATTAATGTGAAATTCTTTAAGACGACCAATTCATTTTAAACATGGCAATAATACTCACTTTTCAATATCATAATGTTTTGGGACAATCCAATGTTGATATTTTAACATTTAATTTTCCTATCATGGTTGTGTTAGATCCATATACTTCTGAAAGGATTAATGGAATTTGTTATTTTTATGTTATTTTTGAAACAAAATATAATTGTAATTAGTTATATCTACTTAAAAAAGAAACATAGATAAATTAATAGGTTTTTATTTTATTATTTTCCTTTTTTATTGGAATAATTTTAAGGTTTTTATTTTATTATTTTCCTTTTTATTGAAATAATTTTATAATATTACTTTGAGTGGGGCATTTTGAATATTAACACCACTTTGAAAAAAATAAAATTCTTAAACGGTCAATTTTAATTTCTATCGAATAAAAGCAAAATCTTTATATAAAGACTTCATATTAATAGGAATTTGACTCTCACCACGGACCGAGCTGGCTGTCCAACTGCGACACCTCATCGCTTACGAGGTCATGCAGTGAGATAGACTGAACGTACAGATCCTACACGTGTCATCTTCAAAATCTCCGAAATTGGAATCTGGAACTGTAAGAAGAGCAAAAAAGTATTCCCGGTAGTAATCAATTTTGTTCTCTAACGTCTTTTTATTTTAGATTTTCGTGGCTCTGTTCGCTTTTTCTGTCTTATTTATTTATTTAGTTCGTTAAACCCTACCAGGATCTGACAGAACTCAACTGTGGAAAAATTAGTTTTCTCAAGCTATGGGTTGGGATCGGCTCCCGGCGTTTATTTATTTTTTCTGTGGTGACTGGTTGCAGGTTCGATTCCTGCAGAGTGGGCCGCAGGGCCGACATAGAGCAGGTTATTGCGGCGTTCGTTGTTCCGTCCGTGGCAGAGTCTGTTGAAATTCTGCACCCGTAAGGGTTTGGGTTTTTTTAAAGCGTTTTTGCTCTTTGCGAGAGGTCGCTGGTTCGAATCCCGCCGCCGCTACAATGGCTGAGCCGGCGAAGCAGATTGAACAGATTGTAGTGGAGTTCTTTACGAAGTGCTTGCACATAATACTGGAGTCCAGGATTCCGGCGGCGTCTTCTTCGTCATCGACGGTAAAACCCTCCTGGTTCAATTTGGTGCTAGGTTTAGACGAGAATGCGATTCCCAGCATAGAGCCCTGGAATCGAACCCCGACCATGGAACCTATGTACGTGGACATCCTCGACGCCGACGAGGGCATGCCCTCGACGTCAGCGGCCGGCGGCCTGGTATTGGAGAGATGGACGGTGAATTATTCGCACGTTTCTTCCTCATCCCGCTCCAAGTCACCCTGCGCTGCTGACATGGAACCGGGAGCTGTGTACAAGAGAGCAATGATACTGCTACGCTCTGTGTATTCTGTGGCAAGGCTGCTGCCAGCTCACCGGAACGCAAAGGGGCGAGCGTACAGGATCTCTGCTTATCCAGAGCCTCTGCCACGTGGGAAGAAGCACTACAACTTTGTCCCCGTGGAGACCCCCCGCGGTAAGTTTTTCGTCTCTGTGTCATATTCGCTTGCCACATCAACAGCAGGAAGTAGAGCTGGCAATGAAAGTATATACATGTCAGAAAGCCCTACACAGATAATTCCAAACTATGTTCGGAGCCCTGCTGCCTCTGAGAAGAGTTCTCAGGGTGACGTGGCTTCGAGTGGAAAACCTGGGGTTTCATCGGCGCCATCATCCCCTGGATATAAAAATGGGGGGTTTGGAAGATGCCATAGCTGGAGTGGGGCTCTCAACAAACTTCTGCTTCGCTCACCATCGCAATCCCCTTTGATGTATAATGCCAGTTATCGCAGTTCGCCACTGAATTCTGGCACCCCCCCACTTCCTAGGAGGTGCCGTAGCATTGACCATTTTACTTCGCCTTCCCCATCGCCGCCTATGCGAAGTCGTCTCCTGCAGAGTGATAATGATGGCAGGTCAGTTCTTGCGCGAACCGAGAGCGCTCCTGTAAGCATTCCACCATGTTCTAGCGCAAGGAGCCCTCAAAATTGGGCTGCCCTGCCTCCTCACACCTCTAAGAGTAGAAATTCTGTTCGCTCATTATCTGGTAATTCTAGGCTCTTGTCTGCAAACCCTCCAATTTCTCAAGGATCAAGGACTTCTGAATTTCACACAGCTCTCCAAGTATACCCAGGCCAGAAGGTAAACATTTTTCTTTCTTTCCTAATCATGCGAAGAAGATTGTAACATAGAGATTTTTGATGTTGTTTGTCCAATTGGATGGAGTTATTTACATTGGCCCTCATTTTTCTTTCTTTGTAGTCCATGCTGCATTTTCCTGATACAAAGTTAAGGCTTTCCTGCTCAGTTGCTTCGGTACATTTATATTTCCTTTGTGTTGTTTTTTGTTACAACTTTACTTTTCATCGATCTTTTCTCTCCTTTTCTAATCATGTGAAGAAGATCGTAATACATAGGAAATAATTAAGAGGTTTTTGAGTTTTTCTGTCCAATTGGATTGAGTTATTTACATTGGCCGTCATTTTTCGTTATTTATAGTCCATGCAGCATATTCCTAATACAAAGTAGAGGCTTTCCTGCTCAGTTGCTTTGGTACATTTAAACTTCCTTTTTAATTATATTATTCATTCTTGTTTTGTCATCTTAGATCAAAACCCCATTGTTCTGTGTTGTATACTGAATTTATTGAATGGATCATATAAAATTTATGTTGCAGCAATGTAACTTGGCTTGTGAAAGATTCTGCTTTTTTCTTTAGCTATTATGCGATGTTTATTCTGATCAAGTAGACATTCTTATTTTTAGGTCGGTAAATCTGAGAGAGAAGACAGTGAATCATTCTCGGGATCAAAGTTCATGCACAGTGGATCACCACAGGTTATGGGCTCTAGAAGTTCTAGCAGACGTTCTTATAATTTTGAAATTGAAGATGAAGATTTGTCTTGCCCCTTTGCCTTTCAAGATGATGAGAGCGATAGCTTGAGGAGCAGGTATTCAAATTTTCTATTTCATTTCAATTTTGCTGTTTCTGTTTCTTGTTTTTATTTTCAGAGGGATGCTGTTTCTTGTGTATTTTTTAGATTGCAAATTTCATGGTAATTGCAGTTGAGTTGTTAGGAAGATTCTTCAAATGCCATAATTAGAAACTGAATTGATTGTTACGGAGTTAATGCATTTTTTATATCAAGAACATTAAGAAATATTTCAACTATGAGCGGATATTATACAAGCTGATCTTGGCACTAGGTGGTAGCAAGTGAAAGGGCAGTTCATTGTCATGTTACATGCCTACACCTTAGTCAAAATCATTTTTAGTCCTCTACTCTATCTTTGATAACAATACAAGCTGATCTTGCTATGAGGTGATAACAACTGAAAGGGCAGTTTATTGTCGTCCCAAATGCCTTCACCATAGTCAAAATCATTTTTGGTAATTTATTCAATTCTTGATGGTTCATTGTAATCAGCTTGTACTAGGGATGATAATTTACTCAATCTCACATGCAATTTGAATCGATTAACAATGATCTAACTAGGAATACAAACCCAGGCATTTAGGGTTGAGTTGGTAGTCTTATTTTGCTGTTCTCAATTTTTTTTTTCCAGGGAAAAAAATCATAATCTCATTTAATCATAAAGAAAAATTACATTCTTCATATGCTGCACAGCTTGTCTTAGATTCCTCAAAATAATCCCAGTATCAGTACATTTCTAACAGAGTATATCTCTTTCCCAACAGTGCCAGAAAAGGAGCACATAGGCCTTGTAAAGGCACCCACACTAAGCAGATCTCAACAATCCCGACTCCCTACAAAAATCTCAAATTATTCCCTTATACCAAGCTGTACAAACTATATCATTAAGAACCAGATCTCTCCAGTGAGCGCCTTCATCTAATGTACCAGCATGTATCATCAACTAAAGTCCAAGTACCATCCTAAAGGCTTAAATACCCCCAGAAAGCAACAGAAACATATTTCACCATACAACTGACATAAAAAAGTAGGATCATCAAATTCATAGGACTGCCCATCCACATTCTCCCAAATGTGCCATTGACCAGCCTCCAGCAGTATTCCAGCCTTTGACAATCCATCTGCCACTTCATTCCTTTCCTTGTAAATATGATGAAAAGAGTTATGATTAAAATGGGAAGAAAACATTTGGTTCTCCTTGAAGATGGGCCTTAATAATAAATTTCTAAAGTATATAGCCCCCCTCATCCAGTTATCACCACAAGAGAGTCACCAAAATTTGGATTTTTTGTACACATTTTTCAGCTGCAAGCATGAGAATTAACTTCACTGCAGCCCCCTCATTCAGTACAAGAGAGTCACCAAAATTTGGATTTTTTATACACCTTTTTCAGCCGCAAGCATGAGATTGACTTCACTGCAAAGTTATTTGTTCCCCTTCCCAACCCAGCTTTATACTTTACCAAATCTGACTCCCTCAGGAATAAAATACCAACAGCCCCACGAAACTGTGGGTCACGGTTCACCTTGAGAAGCCCCATCAAAATAAGCCCAAGCACTCAATTTGTCCACCTCTTCCACAAATGTCGAATATTTGTCTTGCAGACTTCTCATTTTTTGATTTTTTAAAGCTTCTGAGCTTAAGTCACCTGACATGATGACACGGGACATGGAGGACATGGAAATACGAGTGTCTGACACATGAAATTTTGACCTCGACAACAGGACACGGAGGACACGTTTATATATATATATCTAAAAAAATTATAAAAAAATTATATATGAATTTTTTTTGAAAATTACACATACAAAAATGAAATTTGGCCATAAAGATTCATATTTTGTTAGAAACTAGAAGATTTACACGATACAAAACTTTAAACATGTATGATGTAACATAAATGATAAATAAATGATTAAATCATGATTCATTATAAATTATAATTTATACTGTATGGTGTATACATTCTGAATCTTGATTCAACATTGTAACATCAATGATAATAAAATGACAAACATTATAATAAAGACTGAAGTTTGAACACACAAGAAATTAGAACCATTAGTTGCGCCTTCAACATTCTCATTAAGTCATCAAAATCAAAATGTGTTACAATGATCATGATTCATACTAGATAGAAGAATCTAGATAGTAATACCAAGTCAGAGTTACTAACACTATAGGTGAGAATGCCAATGGAAAATACAAAATAGACATAGGGTAGATACTAGAACCGACACCGTAGACGGTAGATGGAAGAACTGTGAAGACTCAGTAGTACTTGTCCTCCATGAAATAATCATCATCAATATCAGTGTCCTCACCACTGCTCTCCTCTCCATCCTCCTCTTCCTCCTCCTCCTCTATATCCAATCGAATCTGTGCATCTGCTGCTGTGGAG
This sequence comes from Picea abies, assembly GCA_900067695.1. Taxonomy (NCBI): domain Eukaryota; kingdom Viridiplantae; phylum Streptophyta; class Pinopsida; order Pinales; family Pinaceae; genus Picea; species Picea abies. The sequence goes on along the minus strand of CBVK0100408675.1, from coordinate 12,642 downwards.
GATGACCCCTCAAGAGGATCACCATCATCAAAAGTGACTGGCTCGAGCACTGGATCATTGAGATCCAAGTTGGCTAATGCCAACTCAACACTGTTCTCTAAACCCATATCATTAGGAAACACATCCCACATCTTTGTCTTTCCCTTCACCCACTCTTCTCTCTGCCTATAAATAAGACGAAGATTGTTGTGCACATACACCATTGTCTCTGCCCTGGACTGCTCAAGCCTACTCTTCTTCAAACTGTATAAATTCCCATATGTGCTCCAATTCCTTTTCGCAACAAGAGGATGAAGTAACCTGAGAGAGGAGCCTCATGGCTGACTGCTGTAGAAGAGGGCATGTTGCCCCATGAGTTACCCACCAAGCATAGGGCTTCTTAGCCCCCTTGTCTCTGAGCACATCATAGCCTCCAAATCTCCCAGTGCCAGTGGAAAACTCTATGAAGCCCTCCTCCACCTCATCAAGGTATGCTCTATCCTGAAATAGCCGTCTAAATGCATCCTTCCTCCCCTGTGAAATCTCACCATCCATGTGAGGAGGGAATCTGCGTGAAGGCCCACAATTGAGCCCATTCATTAGTATAGTACTTGGGATTCAATGAGTGAGCCAAGCAATGCAAAGGTGTACAATTCTTATCCCACCTGCTAATAAGAATATCCTGTATGGTGCCGAATAAGGTGTCTCCTGCTGTCCCATACTCAGGGCACTCATGCTCTAAAACAACGGTCTTCACGGAGTCAATCATGGAATCCCACCCCTCATAAACCTCTCCTAGGATGGGCTTGTCCGTGTCTGCAAACTACAACAAAGAGATGATAGGGTCCATGATCTTAAGGGTAAGATCTACCCTCTCCCACCAACCATCATCTAACACTGTATCCTTGACCCTTTTTGAAGAAGCTTGATCTGTCTTTCTCCAAAAAGACCAATACTCTGAAATAACCATGGACCCAAGAGCACTCTTGACCTCCCTCAACCTCTTAAGCATGATGAATGAGCAGGCCAACCAAGTATCTGCAATCTTCAACAATGATAGATGTGTGTATGCTTTGTAGATTGTGAGGGCATTGATATGGTTTTGTACAAAACTGCGGATATGGCGTGCATCCTCAATAAGACTTTCCATCCATGTCACTTCCACAGCAATAGATTTAGGTGCTAAATTCAAAGAATGAACAATGCAAGGTGTCCAAAATATTTGTGGATATTTAGCTTCCACAATCATGCCAGCAGCTTTGCAAACAGGTGCATTTTCTGTAATAATTTGCACACAAGAATCAACACCTACATCTTCAATAACCTTAATGAATAACTCACCCATATATTGTGCATCCTTGTAGTTTCCAAGAGCATCCACCGCTTTCAAGAAGACTGCTCCATTCAGGGAAGACACCATGAAGTTGATGAGTGGATGGCATGCTGCATCTGTCCAACCATCGGAAACAATACTAACATCACTTGAGGGCCATGCTGATTTGATAGGTTGTAGGATTTTATCCACCTCCTTCTTTGCCTTCACCAACAATGTGGTTCTAAGCTTCTCTGAATTAGGAGGAACATATCCGATTGGAGCTGATCAATTAGAGCTCTACACATCTCAAGAAACAAAGGAGACCGTGCAACATTGAAGGAAATGAAGTTGAGATAGAAAAAGAAACCAATGGTAAGATCAACCTCTTCTCGCTTCTCTTGCTGAAATATCTTGTCCATTGGACCAGCTGCCCCCCTCATTCTTGCTTGTTGAGTAACTTGAGTTGCACTCCCACTCCCAAATTTAAAATTGCTAGATTTAAAATTGCTAGATGGCTTCTTCAAGAATGGAAGAGGATCATCATTTTGGATTTTCTTGGATGCTGCTGCCACCTTTCCCAAGCCAATAGCATCCTCTTTTGCCATTTCATTTTTTTTGGATGCACTCACTGATTTACATCCTCCAAGTCCACAAGGAAGCCCCAACAAATGGCCTTTAACTCGGTAATAAGTGCTTGTAAAATCAGTATGGCAAAAGCCACATGTCCACAAAACATTCCCACCCCATTTTGCCTTGGCCCCATCTCCTTGTTTCTTTGTAACATACTTCCACAATGGATATTTGCTGTCTTGACTTTGTTGTTTTGCTGCCCTGCTGATTTTTCCATCATTTGAAGCTTCACTTCCAGCTCCACTTGCAGAAGATGGGACACTAAAAGAGGGTACTGAATTTGTTGGAGGAGGAGCAACACCAACATTGGGATTCTTCCCTTTCCTTTGCCCTTTTGCTGCTGTCTTTGATGATTGAGCCATCAGTTTTGTTGGAGGAGGAAGAAATATCACCGTTGTAGCAAAAAACCTGCAGTTTGGTCCTCAAATCCACTTGGAAACACTTGCAATGCTCTCAAACCTGCACAAAAACCTCTTCCTTGCTCACCAAAATCGCCCACACCGTGACCTGTTGAGAAAACAATGAGAAAATGAATGAGAAATACGCTTTTTAGAGGGGGCGGGCCTCCTTTTTCCGTGACACGTCAGGAAATCGGGACACCATCCTAATTCGTGTCCCCACATTGGATTCGAGACATGAGGGGGGTTTTCAACGAATCATGTTTCATAGCTTATGAGTATATTCAGACCCGAAGAAGCACATTGGATCCTAGTAGAAGAAATTGCCGATTAATCGACAAAAATCGGAAAAAGCGTGATTTTTTGGGCTTGCCGATTTAAAAAAATAAAAAATCGTGATTTTTTGGTTAGAGAAAAAAGCGCCTTTTTTTTTGTAAATCGGGAAAAAAGCAACACAGTTGCCTAGGCCCCGAGATAAAAAGCCCGATTCGTTTTTTTTTGTGTGGAGCAGCAAGGGAAGAAGTTTGTGGAGGCCACCAAGCATTTTTGAGGTGTGCAAAAGCAGGGTAGTGAGTTTTGGGACATATACATTTATATATGCGATCATTGATGTCATTTTGTATTGATTTCAGACTTTCAGTAATGACTTTGATGTATTGGTTTTTGTTTGGCATCCACTATATAATATATATCGGTTCTTTGTCCATATTTATGCGCTTATCTGTTTATATGATGTTGTATCTGTTTATATGATGTTGTTGTTGCTTTATATATTGAAAAATGTTTAAAATTTTGAAAAAAAATGAATAAATTATGTATTTTTTAATGTTTGCCGAGTTTTCCGATTTTTTTGCCCATTTTTTCCGAGGCGATGTTTTCAGGACCCTTGCCGAGTTTTTGCTGTTGCCTTGTTTTTCCACTGGGCATTGGATAGCTGGCATACTCTTATAATCGAAAAATCTCGCATTCCTAGTGAGCCAAATACCCCATGAAATGATGATTGGCAACACTTTGTAGCTTTTTACACTCGTGTTCTCACATTAGTTCTTCAGACATTCTTTAATTGTATTTCCTCTCCAAACATCTCTAAGCCCAGTAAAGAACTCTACCTCTTTCCACACCTGTATAGCAAAGGGACATAATAAAAGTAAATGAAGAATGGTCTCCACAGCTTCCTTGCAAAAGAGAACAGCTACTGGGACCATATCAGCTCCTCTTTTGTAAATTATCCCATTTAAGAACCTTATCTCTGAGTGCCAACCACATGAAAATCCTCGACTTAAAAGGACATTTGAGTTTCGAACTTCAAATACTCTTAAACTACCATTCTAAATTCACCACAACATCATCCTTGCAGAGTACCTTATGACCCAGCTTAGGGTTATAAAGACCACCAGATAGATTCTTCAACCAAATCAATTCATCCTTAGGGTCCTTTATACAAACATGACTGGATCTTAATGAAGCAATATACCCATCCCAAGTAGTAGCATCTTCATCTATCAAACCAATTAGTTTCCACTCTTGTCTCCAAATCTAGTAACATCTGGATCAGCTACCTTGCCAAGTGTGGAAAAACCTTTTTAATGCAATGCGTTCACCAAATTTCCTGGAAGTCTGTAGTTTCCATTGCATCCAATCCAAGGATCCTCACCCAGTCTAACCCTGTTCTCTCTGCCACTTTCCAAACCAACCATCAGCCAATCAAAGGCCTTCCAGAGAATTTTGCAGGCTTCCTAATCCAGTCCTCAACATTATCAGGCTCTCTATATATTTGGGTTACAATCTAACCCCAGAGACCCTTACCTGTAATCAACCTCCAACCACATTTTGCAGGCAGAGCTTTTGAAAATTGATGAATATTTTTGAGTCCCCATCCACCAAAATCCTTAGGGGTTGCAATTTTTTTCCAATTAACCTATGCTATACCTTGCTTTCTTTATCCCCTGACTAGAGGAACCTGAAACTTATCCTCCCCATCCTCTCAAATACACCTTTTGAAATGACAGCAAGAGACATTCAGTAAACTGGGATGGCCTCCAACACTGACTTGGCTAATACTGGCCATCCCCCCTTTGAAAGCCATTTAGAATTTATTGCACCACACTGAAATTCTTCTTTCTACCTTTAGCCACAAGCCAGTTCCAGTCTCTTTTAACATAATCATTGGGTTTTAAATAAAAACCAAGGTGTTTTAAACCATTCTGAAATAAAATATGTTGGTAAGGGAATAACTGAGACAGGAACCTTTCATTTTCATCATTAATACCTGGAAAGGAAACCCTTGTCTTACCAACAATCTTCTTCATTCCCATAGCAATACAGTATAAATCTATTATCTCCTTCAACTTCAGAGCATCCCTTCTGGAGTCATCACAGAAAAGTAAATCTCATCCACAAACAGTAGATGTGATAAATATAAGGAACCTCCAATCTTAATACCCTTGAATGAGCCTGTTCTCTTTGCCTCCAATAAAGCCCTACTAGAACCTTCAGCCCCAATGAAAAAAAGCGGGGGTGACGAGGGACACCTCTGTCTAAGCCCCTTGCCAGGCCTAAAGAAAGCAGATGCTGAACCATTTATCAATATAGAAAAAGACAAGTGACACAACTTATCGCCCAATTTATAAAATGGACACAAAATGCCAGATGAATTAACATCATTCTTAAGTAAATCCAACTTGCCTTATCATAAGCCTTTGAAAGATCCAGCTTAACCACCATTGCTTGTAATCTCTTTGTCTTAATAGTCTGTAGACCTTCCTGTGCCACACATACGGATTCATGTATCTGTCTGCCAGAGAGAAAACTAAACTGTTCATTAGAAATAGACATAGATAACAAGCTCTTAACTCTCCTACCAATGATTTTTGCCACAATTTTATAAATACGATGCACAGGAAAATGGGCCTAAATTTAGGAGGATCATCGGATTTAGGAACAAGGACCATGAAGGTAGTATTGAAGGCAGCAAGCATTTTTTCAGAAGCCCTGGACTCTTCTATCACTCTCAAAATTCTCAAAATTTTTATGGAATGTAGGCCTAAATTCTATCATAGTATTATGGTCCCTATAGGGTGCTGTCGGCCGGGGAGGGTTGGACAAGTAGTCTATGATGTGGATTTGCCTGCTGGCACTCGTATTTATAATGCTCTTTTTGTCTCTTGATTGGAAAAGGTAGTTGGATAGAATGCCAGGGTATCACAAGAGTCGTTACCTTTAAATTACGTGGGACAAATTTTTGCAATCAGCAAGAAATGTTGGTTGCCATATCAACAATTATATTCATTGTGTACTCTTAGGACCACAACAAACCTTTGTATTGTGGCTTGTGCATACCTTTTGGTGTCTTTTTATTTTGACATTGCAGTATTTTTATTGTACTTCAGAGAAATTATTAATGGCAGAAAAATGGAAAAGCATTATCTGTTTCAACAATTTCTTGGTTGAAGTTGATCATTAAGTGGTTCTCTAGAGGAAATAATGCCTAATTTCTGTAGCAAAGGGAAAATACAAGGTTTCAACTATATTGGTGAATCTTCTAAATCCAAATATGCCTCCCCTTCAAAGCCAACCCAAAACTATACCTCTACTGGGCCAAGCCTTCATGCTTCATCTCTTTTTTCAAAATACATGGAATGTATCCAAGAACTGTCACATGACTATGTTGAGCCTAAGTCATAGGGTTCGCCGGATTTGAAGGTTAGGGTTTGAATTTTGACAAACCTCCATGGTGAAGGGAAAATTCCCCGAACTTTTTCACAAATTTGACTCTGTTTACAGGGGTATTCAATAGGTGCACAGAAATGGTGACAAATCACTGAAATTTCAAGGTTATCATAGCATTTGATGCATATAAGATGGAACATAAGTAAATGTAAATAATGTAACATTAACTCCGGTTAAAGTCACTGAATATCACCCCATATAAAATATAAATCTGAGAGCCCAGCCAACATTGTTTACTGTGTTTTCCTGGAATGTTCCAAATGTATGCCTTTGATGGATGCGTGCATGGTTTTGTAGAGTCTGGGCTCTGCATCTGTTCCAACCCCATCGCCTGCAGGCTCCATTCCTGCAGAGTCTCCCCCCTTCTCTAATTCTCTCTGTGACAGACATGGTCTCTATTTAACAGGTTATTCATGAAGAATTTCTACATCCAGAGGACATGGCTCTGTGGAATCTGGACTCTGCATGATATCCGTCCTTTAGTAAATGTTTACATTCCTGCCCGCTGCCCGCCTGTGCCCATGAATTCAAATCCCAAACTAAACTCTTATTGCGTGATAACTCAAATTTTAAAGAACTTAGAATCTCTCGTATGTTATATTATATATCTAATATATTATTTGTGTTATAATACATATCTAATATCTTGTTATATTATCAATCTTATATATATAACAAGAGCGATAATATAACAAGATATTAGATATGTATTATAACATAAATAATATATTAGATATATAATATAACATACGATATATATATATATATATATATATATATAGTCGAACTCTTAATGACTAATCTTATCCGAATCTCATCAAAAAATTCGAAATTGAACTGTATATTATTTATCTTTTTTTTTTCAAGAAAAAAAGCAATATATTTGAGATTTCTAGAAAGAAATCAAAATATACATTGTCCGAGTCTCATGGCTTCTGTTTTCAAAATCTAAAACTGTCTATGACCTAGTTATACATCTACATATTAGAGTCTTCCCCAAAACAGTTCAGTCTTTTTAAGAAACCAGCCCAACATAACGTTCCTGTAAGGACACTAGGGCATTAACCCTTCAAAACCCTTTTCCAGTATAGATCGCTTCCACAAAGAGTCAGAAAAAATATTTATCTTATATATATATATATATATATATATAGTCAAACTTAATGGCTCAAACTCAAATTCAAACCTGGACCATGTGGCTTAGTGTTGATGCCATAAAAATATCAGAGATCTTTTTTAAGAAATTGAGCTACAAGGGTGTGGAGGATGAGAAATTCAGGCGAAAATGGCTCAAGGACAGTCCCTCTTTTTCGATTCCATTGATCCCAAATCATCCTATGGGAGGCAAACCTCCTTCCAGGGAGTGGGCTATTAGAGCTATCTTTGTGGGCATATTTGAAAGAATTGAAGCCATCCTCAAGATTCATGAGGATAAAGTTGATACAATGTTCTTACTTTCCTATCAAGCACCCATAAGTCCAAAATTCTAATATGTTCACCCCCATCTCTCTTGGAAGTTGTACAGCAACCAATCCGACATGATATCATTAGCATCAAACTTTACTCAATCCCAATTTATATTATTAATGCTCAGAGCATTTTTGTTCTTCAGGTACTTAGGAGTCCTGTACTATTGTTCCAACTATGCCTTCATTCATCCCAACACACAGCCATGGGAGACAATACATAATTCTCAGAACAATAGAGGTTTTATACACGATACTGTCTTATCTACGATCTTGAGGCAACAATCCATTCCAAAGAATAACTTTGCAAACTTAAGTGGATGTTTTTTAACCACTAATTCTAATACTCAATGATGTAAAATTAAAATAACAACCTGTCAACTCTCTTAATGACATAAAGAATTTGAGGTAGATCCCTCTCAAATTTCAGCAACAAAGAACAATCAACAGAGTGGGGACCGGAAGCCCCTTACTCATGACCCCCTTTAGTGCAATTCAACTCTGATTGATGGTGGATTCTCTAGCACAACCAATGCTTCCAGGATAAGGCATGCTCCTCACTTTTCTGCCTCGTAATGCTTTGGCCCAATTCAGTGCCAATATTCCAACACATCATCTTTTTGTTATTATGGTTGTTTGGGATCGATGTACTTCTCTCAAAGGATTGCTAAAACTTTTTATTTTTAAATTTTTTTTTAAAGCAATACAATTGTAGTTGGCTTTATTTACCTCCCTCCAAAAAAAAGAAATATGTACAGGTAAATTAATGGACTTTCACTGTTTATTATTTCCCCCTCTCTTTTAAATAATAATACTAGCTGATCTTGCTATTAGGTGATAGCAAGTGAAAGGGCAGTTTATTGTCATGTTACATGGCTACAACTTAGTCCAATTCATTTTTGGTCAGTTATTCTTGATTGTTCATTGTAATCAGCTTGTACAAGGGCTGATAATTTACTCAGCCTCACTTGCAATTTAGGGTGGAGGTATGGTCTTATTTTGCTATTCTAAAAAATTGTATGGAATGTACGCCTAAATTCTATCATAGTATTATGGTCCCTACAGGTGCTGCAACTGGGGAGTGTTGGACAAGTAGTCTATGATGTGGAGTCGCTTTGTGGCACTCATATTTATAATGTATTTTATGTCTCTTGATTGGAAAAGGTAGTTGGATAGAATGCATGGGTATCACAAGAGTTGTTGCCTTTAAATACGAGGGACAACTGATTTAGTGCACAACAGGTTTCCTACCTCCAGGTTTAAATCTTAACCAGGAGTTTGCCAGAAGAAGACGCTTCATGGGAGTGTCCTGACTCCCAACATCCTGATGCATTCAGCATTGTAATTGCCTGAGAGAAAGCAATTTGAGAGACACGACTTGTGGTGTTTTTGGTAGATTTATTATTAATTTATTTTTATTTTTTGAAAGTTACTTCAAGAAACATACCCTAAAGTATTAGTAAACAGTAATGCACAAAAAGTTACAACAAAAGGCTCCGTGTTTCCATTCTGGAGCAGGGGGCTTAAGCAGTAGCAGCTATTGCTTCTGTGTACTCCCTTAACTGTCTTTTAATTTTAAATTGTAAAATTGCTTTGTCTACCAATACTGAATTAACTATTACTGTAACAAAAAGACAATTGTCTCTTTAATACTGATAATGCTGTGGTCAAATAAGTTTTATAGTAAAGACTCTGCCTTTAATGGAAAATAATTTTATGATGGTGATGTATCTGAAGACTGCCTTTTCTATGATGCTGCTTGTTGCATTTATCACTATTCTGTTGTAGCTGATGACTTACTAATATTGTTCATATTTTTTCCTTCAGAACTGGATCTTTTGATAGTAGAGGAAATATGTCAGAGGCTATGGAAACTATGGGCCAGTCTTCAACACCAAGAAGATCACAGAATGCTGCAGTAGGTGCACTTGTAGAGATGCTGAAATCAGCACCACCTTTGTGCCCAGATTTTCAAAACCCATCGGAGTTTTCCCAAAACTCTGCTATGATCTCAAGGAACGACTCTTGGAGATTGACTTGTCCAAATCAAACTGTTGAAGACTTCAATTCTAGTAGGTCTTCTTCAGATCCTCCCGTGTGTAAGAAAGCTGCCGATGCATTACAAGAGCTTAGAAACTACATAGAAATAAAAGACTGCTTGTTGAGACAAAGTGGAATTCCAGAAGGAGCCAGTCGTGCTAAGAATGTGCCTTCCAAACGTGAAAAGTCTAAAGGTTTCTAGTAGGGTTCTTCAAGCCCTTGTTTAAGAAAGCTGCCGATGCATTACAAGAGCTTAGAAACTACATAAAAATGAAATACTCTTTATTGTGATAAAGTGGAATTCCATAAGGATCGAGTTGTGCTAAGATCGTGAAAAGTCCAAAGGTTAATGGTTTGTTATTCTAGCATGCCAAGGTTTTATTTTGGTTCAGGTAAAGGGATATAGTGGTAATGACCTGGCTTGCCATTGTACAGAATGTATGGTTATCTGAGGTTGATGATGGCCTGTTTAAACTGATTAAATGAGGCCGTTATTCGACTGATTTGTAAATATATTAATATCATTCTTGAAACATGACCAGATAAAGAAATATCTCATTTTTTCAGGCATATTTTTGTCAAACTCTTAAGCATACTAGTAATTTAACAAATAGAGCAACGAAATCGAAGCACTTAACAGATATTGTAAAAGTTTCGTTTGAGTGTAAAAGTTTCTCTGGTTTAGGTTTCTATTATTCTTTTTTAGATTTAGATTAACAATATTGTATTTTGTATATTCTTTTGTTTGCACAAACATTCAATGCATCCAATGCAGAAATTGACAGATAGATAACTTGATTTGAAATTTGATGATGTTAGATTCTTATTTGAATCCATATTCTATGTCGTAAATCTATTTTTGATGGTTGCTTTACATGTTATTTTGTTTGTGGATGCAATATTGATGGCTATAGACCCTTGTATGATTTTGTCTGTTCACATTCTAACCGCGTGAACCTAGAAAATTTCGTACATGTTTATGGAAAAAGTAACAAAAATATTCACTAAAACTTTGAGAGAAAATTTCGTACATGTTTATGGAAAAAGTAACAAAAATATTCACTAAAACTTTGAGAGAAATATGAGAGAAATATGTCCACAGGGTCTCAATGAAGGGTCTATGGGAATAGAGAAACAAAATTACATGGTTTACATATATCGTAGGATTCATAGGCAAAGACCACCTTTGTAGATTTTATCACATCACAAAAGTATCAGCGAAAGAGAGGGGTCTGTTTATCGAAAAAGTAATAAAAATATTTACTAAAACTTTGATAGAAATATGAAAGGGGGCTGTTTATCGAAAAAGTAATAAAAATATTCACTAGAACTTTGATAGAAATATGAAAGAGGGGCCTGTTTATCGAAAAATAATAAAAATATTCACTAAAACTTTGATAGAAATATGAAAGAGGGGTCTGTTTATGGAAAAAGTAATAAAAATATTCACTAAAATTTTGATAAAAATATGAAAGAAGGGCATGTTTATGGAAAAAGTAATAAAAATATTCACTAAAACTTTGAGATTTTATCACATCACATCGAAAGAGGTCTATTTATGAAAAAAGTAATAAAAATATTCACTAATCTGTCTATGGAAAAAGTAATAAAAATATTCACTAAAACTGTGAGAGAAATATGAAAGCAAAAGAGGGTCTGTTTATGGAAAAAGTAATAAAAATATTAAAAAATAATAAAAATATTCACTAAAACTTTGAGAGAAATATGAAAGAGGGGTCTGTTTACGGACAAAATGATACAAATATTCACTAAAATTTTGAGAGAAATATGTCCACAGGGTACAAGTAATAAAAATATTCACTAAAACTTTGAGAGAAATATGTCCACAGGGTCTCAATGAAGGGTCTATGGGAATAGAGAAACAAAATTACATGGTTTACAAATATTGTAGAATTCATAGGCAAAGTCCACACTTTGTAGATTTTATCACACCACAAAAAGATCTGCAAAAGAGGGAGCCTGTTTATGGAAAAAGTAATAAAAATATTCACTAAAATTTTGAGAGAAATATGTCCACAGGGTCTCAATGAAGGGTCTATGGGAATATAAAAACAAAATTACATGGTTTACATATATTGTAGGATTTATCGGCAAATACCACACTTTGTAGATTTTATCACACCACACTTTGTAGAGGGAGCATGTTATATATATAGCTGTCAGAAGTGTCATTCATGGATTAAAACAATATTTAATAGTAAAATAATGATTAAAACACCGTGTAATAGGAAAACATATTTTATATTAAAGAGAGAATTATAAATTTAAATGAGATTATTAATAATTTATAAATATATATAAAAATATGATTATCAATTAAATTAAAACAATAGGAACATGATTTTTTATATTAAAATAGATAATTATAAATTTAAATAAGATTATTAAAAACTTATAAATATATACAAAGAGATAATTATAAATATTCATAAAAATATATAATTATAAATATAAAGGGTTTATTAATAATGTATGAATGAAACAGTAATGTAGTTTAATAATAAAATAATATATTATAGATAATTATAAATATTCATAAAAATATATAATTATAAATATTCATAAAAATATATAATTATAAATATAAAAGGTTTATTAATAATGTATGAATCAAATAGCAATGTAATTTAATAGTAAAATAATATATTATATAAAAAGGATAAATATTATTTTATATAAAAAGGATGATTGTAAATTTAAATGAAATTATTAATAATTCATAGTTAAAATGTTATAAGCAATGTAATAATAAATGATATCTTATAAAATATATTTTTATTAGAAAAATGTGAATATTAAATTTTTTTAAATTAACAAGAAATAATTCATCAATTAATTAACTAGTAAAATTAGAGGTTATGTTGGTGTATATTTTTGGCTCATACAATATATCAATGCCAAAGAATCAAGCTTTTGAATTGTCCAGTTTTACTATTTACATTCAATGTTTTGAATTTACTAGTTTTACTACTTTTTTACATTCAATCTGTAAATGTCACTTAGTGTATTTTCATATTTGGCATTAACTTGAACATGCATAACTTTGATTAGGGTTGACTTTGCC
>CBVK0100408669.1:0-14037 GCA_900067695.1 Picea abies | reverse complement strand
GAGGCTTTTGGTTATTTTTGGCAATTTTCAAAATACAATGGTAAAAATGCTTATTTTTACTCCTCTTTATAGATTTTTTACCTTGTTTTGACCCTAATTTCTTCTCTTTTTGTCGCACAGTGGATGTCATGATTCTTCTTGGTGATATTTTGGTCCTTTAAACTTTTTGTTTCTTTGGATTAGGTATCGTTTGATGAATGGGTACTACCTTTTTTTTATCTTTCGACAAAGTTAGGATTTCACCATTTGCATTTAGAATAGGTTTTCACTGCCTTGCATTTTTCATCCTATTGGCAATTTCCACTTTTCCATAGGATCAACCCCACCGAATTGTGACACGGAACCTTCTATGTTGCTTTAGAAGTGTCGTAATTAGGTGGTAGAGACACGGAACCTTCTATGTTGCTTTAGAAGTGTCGTAATTAGGTGGTAGAGCCTTTCCCTCCATGGATGGCCTAGGTAGATCTTTGTATTTCATTTCGGAGTCCATGCTGTGAGTTTCTTATAAGATTGGGAGTCCTTTTAGTCCCGCCATGAATTTGTGTTGAAGCCTCATTCTTCTTCATTTTTTTCTGGCCAATACCCGAGGGAATCCCTAAGAGCATGGTTTTTTATCTTTCAAGATCACTTAAACTTTGAAAGTGACATATAATGAGAAATTATTTATCCTTTTTGGTCTCATTCAAATTACTTAATAAAATGACCCCCCCATGGAGTATTCTTTAAGTTCTTTTCAGACTCTCTAAAATTGAAAAGATTGTTGAGTGATCTTGTTGACCTTCACGCTCGTCAAACTAAAATTTGAAAGAACATCTGTCTGGCGATAGTTTACCCCTTTTTTAGTCCTTGTAGTTGTTTTTACGAAAAAGGTACGTCCTAAGAGATATGGTTCGCTAAGAGAGTATTCTTAGTCGTAAGTTTAACCCTTTTTCAGAACTGAGGGACTAAATTTTCGAAAAAGGGCCATTGTCCCTGGTTTTGGTTTATCTCTTTTTCAGGCCTTGGAGATTATTTATGAAAAAGGAAACCCATTGGAGTCTTATTTAATCCCTTTTTATACTCCCTAAACAATAAAAGATCGTTGAGTGACCTTGTTCCTTTCACACTCGTTAATTGGTTCAAAAGGAATATCTATTTGGCATAAGTTTACCCCTTTTTTATGGCCAATAGATTAGCTAGTAAAAATGTATGCCTCGTGAGATCTATGTTGTGGGGAGAGTTCTCCTAAGTTATTTTTATACTTTTTCAGGCTCAGGGAACTAAATTATGAAAAAGTCAATGAGTCCATAGTTAATCTCTTTTCAGACTCCTTAAGATTGAAAATATAGTCAAGTGATCTTATCTCTGTCACACTCGTTAAAATGGTTTTGAAGAGACTTCCTTTCAATATAAGTTCAACCATTTTCTAGATCAACTGGACTAAGTAAGAAAAAGAAATAATCTGGCCCTAGTGACCAGAAGATTTCTCCTCAGTATGATTTTATTCTTTTTCAGGCCCCGAAGACTAACTTTACGAAAAAGATCACTCTAGAGTCTTCTTTTAGTGTTTTTCATACTCTCTAAAAGTGAAAACCCATCGAGCTTACCTACTCTGGGCCTGTAAAACTTTACATGGAAGCAGTCTCATTGTGTCATGTTGTAATCACATCGTATGTCTCATCCGTGCATCTTTGGCCTAATGCTAGCTTCATGTTGCTATTATTGAACCTTTAGAGAATTCATTATGTGCAAGCCTTCTAGCATTTTTTCTCTTGTGATCTGACACCTTGACCCATGAAGGAATTTTCTTGAGTTTCCTTATCCTTCACATGTCTCCTTGCACTGAGCATGAGTATGTTCCATATGCTTGGAACTAGTTTTCTTTCCTGCAACACTTGTTCCTCCCTTGTAACGTAGCATTCTTTTATTCTTTTTCAAGCTTGTTAAATATGTGAAAAAGACAAAAAAAATCAAATATTCCAAAAAGAGGGGATGAGGGAACATTCTCTTTTGTTGGCAGTAATCTAGTCACCCCTGGACAGAGCACATCCTTCCATTTTTTCTACAAGCATTGGGATCTAGTATGGACTTAGGAAGTTGTTCCCATTACATAGAGTTGTGTCCTCCTCCATTTGGTTACTCTTCCAAACACATGGATAGTTTGTGGTGCCTCCTGTGCCACATAATTATGTCAATAAAATGTTTCCTAAGTATTTTCATCTATCATTCTCTTGTCCAAGGGGAAGTCTTGCAACCTCAGTTGGCCATTCTGCAATAAGTATCTTGACCTTTATGAGTCAGCCATCCCGAGAGTTTTGTCAAGTTCACATTCAAAATCAATGAATTTTTGTTCCTGATGATTGAGGTCCTCCAGTGTTTCCATGACGTCATGTCGAAGACCTTAGAGTAGTGAGTCTTATACTCCTATTATACTCCTACCTGATTTTTGAAGATATTGAAATTGTTGTTCGAGTTAGGAAGTTATCATCTCCAGCCATCGGCATTAATGCCTCCTGAAGATTTCTATGACATTGTATATCTTCTGATGATTTTGAGATGTAGATCATGTTGCATGAAATTGAAAGTATTCAACGCTCCCCGGTGTATCATGACAAGGGACTAATCAACTCTCGTGGATCATTGAAATATGGCAGTGGTGATTTTATGAATCACCTGTGATTTTTTGTGTAATGACAACCGTACTACCAACAAATGGTATCATAGGTAGAGGTCACAAGTTCGATACACACTCGGCTCGCACCGAGGGGGATATTGTTGCACAAAATTACAAGTAGTTATCGCTCCCTGGTGTATTGTGACAAGGGACTAATCGCCTCTTGTGGATCCTTGAAATCTGGCGGTGGTGAGTTTACCAATCACTTGTGGGTTTTGGTGTAACCACAATCGTGCTACCAACAAATCTGTTGTGTATGGTTCGTGGATACACTTTATATGGGAATACACATTGGTCATGTAGCCATGATTACTTTATATATCACATGGATCTACAGTGTAGTTGATTGGAGACCATGCTTAGTTTATCCCGAGCATGGGAATGCCTGTCTCAATGATTATTATTATCTTATTACAGATGACGTGTTCACGGATACTCACTTGGGTTTAATCAACTCTAATGCTTTCCCACTTTATTAAAGATGTTGTAATGTATTTCAGACATTAGTTTCTCTTCTGACCTCACACATTAGGGGGGGCATTTGTTATAACTCAAAATGACATTTCTATGCATCCTTGATGTTGGTCTACTCATTCATACATCTGCCAACCCATTTTGATGGAGCTCTTCTCAAAAAACAATTTTTTTCTTGGCAAACACACCCTATTGCATATGCAGAACCTACATACGATAGTTTCATACTTAAAATCCCACGTACACACGCTTGTTGCACTATTGAAAGCACACACGTTCTCTAAAAAGTGATAAAAAAAATATAAAATCTGTGCTTTCCAACAGAGTTTACGAGCTATCTAAGGTTTTGAAACCATATTTCCTCCTGTAGCCCTTTTGACAATGAATTAACCATATTTTTCTCATATAAAACAGGCCCTAGGGGGGTCATTTGGATATATCAAACTAGAGGCAAGAGAACTCTTCCAAATTTTCTCCCTTGTTCCCCAAGCCTTCTGCATTTTTCTCTAAGTTTTATCCTCAACATTCCCTTCCATCCATCTTCCTTATACCATCCATCCTTATCCCCTTATGTTGGCATGTTGGTGGTGAAGATTGTATTGGGAATAGTGCACATAGAGACATAGTAGAGGAAACCAAGGGAGGTCCGTGGAGCGATGCCAACAAAAATCAGGGTGTAACCTCCAATTTTGCTATAAATAAAAGAGATTTTTTCTTGCCCCAGATCTTATGTCTATGTGATTGTGTTTATAAATATTTTCAGGAATAACTAACTCTTAGATAATCTTGATAATTAAGCATTTGTTGTCATAGTTTGTTTTGTAAGCATTATCTCAGGCCAGCTTTGAGAGGAGGCCTACAGTCTTGGAACAAACAACAATCAGAGGGGATCGACAACAGTCGTAAGGACTTAAGGTACACATTTCTATCTTATTTATCTTCCCTTAATTATCATAATATTGTGTGTGATTTGGGGTAGAATAGAACCTTTTATGTCTTTTAGGGTGTCAAGGATTTGCATAGTCACTAGACCCAGATTAGGGGGATTTTACCCATAGAAGAATTGGCTACTCCACTAGGGAGTCTCTCTAGGGTTATTTTTTAGGATAAATTTGTTTGGCTTGAATTCCTATTTGTTGAAGTCTTATGAGTCTTTTTGGGACTCTAGTCACCTTACATGTGCCTACCAGATTTCCTGATTTGAGTGCTCTGTCTGAATCTTTTTCTTTTTTGAAATTTTTCATCATTGTACTCACCTTGTTATATACCCAAGCCGTGTACATACGTGTTATGCATTATACATATGTAGGATTATTGCTCTCAACACACGTCTATGTCATCTAGAAGAGATTTTTCAAAAGGATTTTCTTTCCTTTTAGGAAGCCCTTGGCTTCTCAGGTCTTCCTTATTTTATTGGGTCTCTGTTGACTGTGTTTGGCTAGGTTCAAGGCTCATATTATCTTGGAACTTATAAATAAATCTTTTTGTTTCTTTATCTCTTTCTGTTTGTTGTCAAGGTTAAGGTTGTACTTGTGAAATTTAGATCCTTCCATGGATTCCAATGAATCCCTGCTTTCAGGCAGTGGTTTAGGGTTTGTATCAGTATTTGGATTGTCTTCCTTCTTATAGATTATTATTTAAAAAAGAAAAGATATCATTTGCATGTTATTTTCATTTCTAAGCATATATAACAAATAAAAATAAAAAAATATTGTTGTAGTTCATTAACTACATTTGCATTTTATTATGCATGTTTGTTTGGTGTTAGTAGCTTAGGTTGTTTCTATAAAATAAAAGAGTTCTGATTCCAAAGTTCATTTTAGGATTCTTCCTTGAAAGTTTTAGTAGTTTTCATTTCATTTTGAAACAAAAAAATAATTCTAGGAAAAAATTCATTTTAGGATCTTGGTCTATATTTTGAAAAGTTTGCACCTTCAAAGTTAAAAATCCACTTTTTCAATTGTAGAACATAGTTTTATTTTTGCACAATGTTCTAAAATCTTATTAATTCTTCTATTTCATCTCTCAAGGACACCACGAGTTTCACTTCCATTTTCCCCTTGAGTAATCAAGTTATTAAAATAAATGATTAATGCTAAAATCAACTGGAATTTTTTTTTTATAGGGTAAACCAAGTATTCTAGGCTTTAGGGCCTTGAAATATGTATGGAGAGGAAAATCTTCAAGGCCAATTAAATAAACTTAAGATTCTAAGATAGGGAGTGTAAAATTATAGTTTTGTAACAGTTAGTCGGAACCCCCCTCTAACATAGGGGTTAAACATGAGGTCGTGTGAGGACAGGTAGAGGAGATAACCCCTCCAAATATGGACCAAGCGTAGTGGGGATCCTATATTGAGGGTCATTCTTGGGATCTTTGCTGACCAGATTTGACTATGGATCTTCGTGGACCTCGAATCCGTTCAAGATCCTTAGTTTTCTTTTAGACCATTTTCCTTCAGTACCCTTGAAAGGCATTAGAATTTGTTATCTTTCTCATTACGATCAACCCTACTGTCGACTGTACCTACCTCGTAACTAACTATGAGCTAGAAAACTGGTTTCATTTTTGTAGGGAATTACACGAGTTACTGCGGGGGTATACGACGATACCTAGAGAAGAATCGAATCAAACTTTGCAAAGTAAACCCGAAGGGTGTTTCCGTGTTTGAGTTACACTTACACCGATAATTTTCTCTAGTGTTGATTGGCGTAATTGTTCTTCCTGTCAGTTTGTTGATTGCTTGATTCACCTTTAGGAAATTTTAGCATGTGATCTGTGTTTCTCGTTAGCATGACCTTAGAATTTTGGTTGATCATTTCACAAGGTGGAATATCAACAACTCTATCATTCACATAGGATTCATGGCATATAGCCAGTTACTTTGGAGCCAACTCTACCATCACTGAGGCGAAGGCTAGATCAAGGGGGTTCTTTTGAAGCAACTAGTCCACATGAAATAGTACCTGAGGTTTCTCCTAGAGAATACTTTCTTGCACCGGAGGAGACTAGTGTTTCTGACCTCAAAGTTGAAGGCTTGAGGCCTACAAACCCTCTGATCACTTATCTTTTAGTGCCAATCCTTGTTTAGGTAGCCCCTCCTGAGGTGAATTCTCCTGATCATCATTTTTTTAGATGACTAGATATGGAAGCGAATAATACTACTTCTACTGGAAGTCCTCATACTCCCATCCCGACTGCAGGTGAAGGAGGGGTTGTACCTCCTCCTCCACCTTCACATAGAAGGAATGCATCTAATCAAACACATACCACTTCGAGAAGTGGCATAGTCTCTATAATGAGTATGAACAATGTTCCTACTATATAGAATGTTCCTAGCACTAATTTTACATACAAAATGACAGGTTTCAATAAAATCTAGACTTTAACTTACTCTACTCTACAAACTATTAGTTTGGGGCAAGGAGTTCTAGTTCTCCCTTCCAAGGATCCTTCATGGGAACCACTGCTCTATTTAATGCTATCCCTTATGGTGGGGGTCATATCCCTCCTCTGCCCCCCTCTCTTGAAGGTTCTTTCCAACAACCATCTAGGCTTAATATTAGTTCAACCCTGTTTAGTGGAGGGATTCATGGGTCTTAGTCCTACATGACTTTGGTTGGGTCTATGCCTTTCTCTTTGTTTTGTTCTTTCAGAGACAACACTTTCTCATCATTCACATTCTTTTCAGGGGGGAACCCCTTCTTTAACCAACCCAACCCTACACAAGGCTTCGTTCCTTCATAGGGAGTGATGACAAGAGCCTTCTCCTCTCAAGATAGTGGAAATCCCTGGCAAGGATCTTTTCTTTCACAAGGGACATCGATCGAGGGAAACCCCTCTGATGCTCAATGGAACCCTAGGAAAGGTTCAATACCCATGCCAAGAGGATCAAATGGGGGCATACCCAACCAAGGTCCTTGGAATACCATGCAGGGAGAAATCGCTACCCAAGGTATGTCATCGAATTACGTGAATCCATCAACGATGTCGAATAAGAAAAGAACTCCTTATATTGAACAAGGCCATGATGGTTTCTACCAAAATAATGGCCAACAAGAAAAAAATTTCTAGCAAACTGGTGCTAGCCGAAATCCAGGATCATCTTTTCCTTTGAATCCACCACAACCTAGGTTACCTTTCTTGGAAACTCTTCATTTGCAAAATTTGTCAAGGTTGTTGAGCTATCTGATCTGTCATGATCCACATTGGCCTCCTATGTCAACTAAATTTCCCTCATGCATACCCAAATTTGAAGGTAATACTGGAGAAGATCCAGGTGATCATGTTATAATGTTTCATTTATGGTGCTCCTCTAGCTCGTTGAAGGATGACTCTATTCAGTTGCATTTATTTCAATGCACTCTCATAAGGGGTACTACAGAATGGTATATCAAGATCGATGACTTAGAGTATTCTTAATTTAATGACATGGAAATGGTTTTCTTAAACCATTTCTAGTTACCGATGAGATACAATGCTTCTATAGCGGGAAAACCCCCCATGGACTACACTAGGGTTCAGCATGTAGGCATATATAACCATCTAAAAGTTTCCTACCTTTCTAACTACCTCGAATATACCCCACATTCATACATGAAAGAAAAAGTGAAAAGATCAGGTAACTTTACCTTTTACTCTGCATCCTATATCGATCCTCTCGCATTCTATAGCTCTATTGACTACAAGCATCCTCCCAAGGCTAGCTTGCATTCACAAATAGATAAACAGGAAACTAAAAACATGCATCTCATATATAAATCATGGTTTAGATGATATAATAAAACATAAATCAAATACAAATATTTGACACATCATATTTCGAGATAGGAAAAGTATTTCTTTTATTGATATCACAATGTTTACTTACAACAAGATCGACGAATGCTCCAAGAGCTTGGTCCGGGCTCCTCTTCACCAAGCTCTAATTGTGCTTCCATGTATCTTTCTCCTCTCACACTTCTTTAAGGGAAATGGAATAGGCTTATGATGGAAGAAAAAGGAAAGAATGGGAAATTATGATGAAAATCTCACAAGGTGGTTGCAATTATTTGGGGCAAGGAGGGGATGTGAAACGGGAAGAGTTTCATTGTTCTTATGCTTATGTCTGGAATGAGACTCCAACACCTCCTTTTATATGACAAAATGATGGTTATTCGGTTGGGTGATGGGCTATAGGTGGTGGATCAGTTGGGAAACTACCCAATAGCCTGTAATCTTAATGAATTCCTTGCAACTTTTTAATTTTTGCAACTTTTGCAAGTATACGCGGGTTGTAATGGTGTAGCTAGCATATGTATGCAAGCTATAGTGGTGAAGCTATAGTGGTACAGAAAGCGTCTGTATGTGGGAAGTAGTGGTACAGGGTGCATACATATTCAAAAATACTTTTTTTAAGAAGAGATTCTCAGTGATGGCTTGGAAAAAATTTCATGTAAGAGGGCCAAAATCCAGGTATGAATGTATGGAGCAATTTAGGGTTATAACATATGCCAACACTGAGTTATTGTCCAAATTTGAGCAAACAAAATCTTTCCATATCTCTGATCATATCTGAGAATGGCATCGCTGAAAGAGCTTGATTAAAGCGAATATCCCTCTCACATTTTTTCTCGAGTGGTTCCTCAAATCCTTGGTGCCTTATGTCTCCAAAGACGTCACAACTTCTAGAGTCTTCTCCAAAGAAGAGGCTATTATGAGAGCCCAATAATTGGAATTGATTTACTCTCAATCTAGTATGTTGTACGAGATTCTCCCAGATGTTCCAGAGTCAAATTTTGACAAAACCAAACCGGAGTCTGGGTCTCATGATGATGGCATAGTAGGCTCAACACAAAGTAAACCCACAAATTAGTTGGCTAACTAATTACAACAATTATCGATCCAACGGACTGTGTCCATCCAGACTCCTAGTTCAGATGCTCCCGTAACCAAAACATCAAAATTACACAGTGTGCAGTCGAAGAATCCCAAGGGTAACCAACAACCCTAGAGAAAGAGGAAATCCAAGGGAAAGAATGGTAAGGGGGATAAAAAGGCTTCCAACAATGCTGGTGAGGGTACAAATGAGAATAAGAAGGTGAAGCTTTTGTGTAATATTTGCACAGACAATCACTTGACTCATCAATGCCCTTGGCTTGAGGAATCCTGGAAACTTTTGGAACAACAACAACCTACTTTGCTAACTAACCCTTTCCCACAAGGGAAAAATATGGCACAAGCTTCCTTGTCCACGAACATGCCTCGGGGAAATCAAGGAGACCCCACGCTTAATACGAACAATGGAGCTACAAAGGTATACATGATGAGATTATATGCTCATCTAAAGACTAGGGCTCATGATTATGAAATGTCGAAATCTATTGACAAGGGAAAATAAGCTTCCAACCCACCGCCTCATCTTCATATTGAGAAGACTGTGGGAGAAACCATGACTTGTATACCTAAGGGTGTGTTTAAGAACGATTCTCACAATATGAACGTAAGGGCTTCTCATAACTACTCCGTCATGGAGGATCTGGCACAAACTCATTGTGCGATGTCTGATCTGGAAGTTCTCCATAGTTTCCCCTCATAGAGAAAATAATTGTTATCTGCATGGGTGCTGCCGAGAAAACTAACTCGGGAATGATATTTTTTTTACCCTATCGATTATAAACATTATTTTTCTCACCATTTCTCTTTCCATATAGTAGTGATTTATGCAACGAAATCATTGACACGGAATATTTTCCGCACGGTGGTAGATGAGGGTGCCTCAACTTGCATTATGTCGTTGGCATGTTGGAAGGCCATTGGCCAAACATATTTGTATATGTCACGGACGTTGTTAACTGTGTTTGACAACCACTCTTTTAGACCACATGGCATAATCCCCTCCTTCCCCATGTAGTTGGAGGGAAAAACTATGTGTGTCGAAGTAGAAGTAGTCGATGTGCTTCATGACTACAATCCTTGTTAGGATGAAGTTGGACCTATGCAATGACATAAGTTGTATCCACTATTTTATCATCGATGATAAAAAACCACATAACTATCTTATCATCGATGATATGGTTTTTCTAGGTACAATCAAATTTAGATCAAACCCGAGGATCAACATAAGACTACGTTCATATGTCATTGGGGTACTTTTGCATATAGAAAAATGCCTTTTGGCCTTGAAAATATTGGAGCTATTTTTCAGCAGGCCATGTTGTTCTCCTTCCATGACCTCAAGCATATATTTGAGGCATATCTTGATGATCTGGCATCATGTTCTTGTAATATATCTGATCGTCCCGCCCACTTATGACTTATTTTTGAGAGGTGTTGCTACTACCAGATTCACCTAATTCAAAACAAATGTAGTTTTTGCGTAACATCAGGACATGTTTTAGGATTTATAGTGTCCACTAAAGGGATCATGGTTGATCCTATGAAGGTTGAGGAAATAATTCAATTTCATCCCTCATGCATAATCCCCCAATTTCAAAGTCTACAAAGGAAAGATAACTTTGTTTGGAAATTTGTTTCCAACTATGTCGAAATAACAAAAGGGTTCATGCATCTCTTAAAAAAATGGGTCCCATTCTTTTGGGATGAAGGGACTCATTGCTCTTTCAAAATGTTGAAACATGCATTGACGTCTACCTCTTTGCTCAATGCTCCAGATTATGGCAAGGATTTATTTTTGTACTTGGCTGCAAAAGAGTCTACTATTGGTATGGTCTTGGTTCAAGAGGATGATATGCTCCAAGAGCATGTTATCTACTATCTTATTCAAGGATTAGATGGACCAGAACTCAACTACACTCATGTTGAGAAACTAGCTTTGGAAGCTATCCATGTTGTCCAAAGGTTTTTTCATTACATTCTACTTCGCAAGGCCACCTTCGTAGCCATCGTGAATCCTTTTCAATATGTGTTGACATGACGGGTCATCGGCTGGAAGATTAGTTGATGGATAGTCATTCTTCAATAATTTGACTTGCAATTTGTTTCAATGAAGTCTAATAATTATTTGGTATTCGTTGAGATAATTTTGAAACTTGTAGTTGAGAGTGGTAATGATTTTCTCGAAGAGTCATTGATCAATGGGGATCTTTTCCTTGTTGCATCTTCAGACCCTTGGTATGGGAATACTTTCCTTATTGCATCTTCCAACCCATTTCCGTTGATCAAGCACATAACTATATTATCATTCATGATACTTTATATTGTCAAGGAGTTGATTGTGTTCTTCATCGTTGTCTCACTCATGAGGAGGCAGAGCTTGTGTTCAACAGTTGCCACACTGGAGAATGTGGCGGTCACTTGTCTGGGTTGGAAACAGCCCAAAAAAATCTTCACGCTGGATACTTTTGGCCCTCATTGATCAAAGATTGTA
Source organism: Picea abies (assembly GCA_900067695.1). Taxonomy (NCBI): domain Eukaryota; kingdom Viridiplantae; phylum Streptophyta; class Pinopsida; order Pinales; family Pinaceae; genus Picea; species Picea abies. Next base: position 2,542 of record CBVK0100408669.1, on the reverse strand, counting down.
TGGAGGCGGTCAAGAAGTGTCACATGTGTCAGATATTCTCTCGAAAGAAGTAGGCACATCCTACTCCCATGTTCTCAGTTATTGTTGTTGGTCCCTTCATCAAGTGGGGGATTTTTCACTAAATGCCACCTAGCCTAGGCTAGGGGGAATTTTTATATAATCATGGTAGTAGAATATTTCACTAAGTGGATTGAATCCATGCCAACATTTATTAATGACGGGGAAATGACTGCACTTTTCATTTTTAACCAGATTGTAGCTAGGTTCAATATTCCGAAGGAGATTTTCATAGACCATGGAAGTCACTTCCATAATAATATGATGATTGAGTTTACATCAAATCTTAGTTTTAAGAAAAAAAATTCATTACCCTACTTTTCCCATGTGAACGGTCAAGTAGAGGCTATCAATAAGTCTCTCAAGACTATTCTCCAACGGATGATCAATTTGGCTAAGTCGAATTGGCATTTGATGTTGTAATCAACACTTTGGGCGTATCGAAATTCAATCAAGAATGCTACCAATTTCTGTCCTTTCTAACTCATTTACAGGTTGGAAGTAGTCTTTACCATAGAGTGCCAAATTCCCTCTCTTAAGTTGGAAGTTGAATTACTTCCCGACACAACTCCACTTGAAGAGAATCTCCTATATCTCGAGCAGCTTGATGAGTAGCGTTAAGATGAAGCCTTGGCCAATGAGGCTCACAAACAATGTGTCAAGTGTCAATATGATCGTTCAGTCCACCCTATATTTTTCTCTGAAAGTGATCTTGTCTTGGTCTATGACCAAGATAAAGATTCCTTGGGGACAAGAAAATTCAAGCCCATGTGGTTTGAACTATTCATTGTTAAGAAAGTATTAGAAAAATGTTCTTATCAAATGGTTGACTTCAAAGGTAATGCTTTGTTTGAGAAAAGAAATGGGATCTACCTTAAGAAGTATTACTCTTAGGTTGGTCACCTGAGTCTGACTTCTTGTATATAATGTATAGTTTTATTTATACATTTTAGTATCTTTTTGTTTTATGGACGTGTAGTTTATTGTGTTTTTTCACTGTGGCATATGTCAAGTGAATCTGAAGTTTATGTTGGGTTCGAGGACGGTGCTAGCTGACACATTCGGAGGCTTTCTTATATAGCTTGGGTGATATTCACACCCATTAGTCAGTTGATATCTTCTTGAGGTGTCTGTCTAGGAGAGGCAACCAATAACGTTGTCGAGTATCGTGTTGTAATAGAATTACTATGTGATGCATTGTCACATGGTATTTCTCACCTTTGGGTTCATCTAGATGCTCAACTAGTAGTGTCCATGGTATTTCTCACCTTTGGGTTCATCTAGATGCTCAACTAGTAGTGTCACAGTTAAATGGAGTGTACCACGTCTATGATCACACCCTTCACCGACGATTCCTTAGGATACATCTCTTAGAATGTTATTTTGATTATATCACATATATTCATGTTTCTAGGATATCCAATCAACTAACTGATGCATTGGCTAATCATGTATTAGATTGGCATCTTGCACACACATAAATATAAAAACACACACATACACACACATATAAATACATGTGTACAAAAGATGTTTACACCATAAGGAAAAATGATGTATATATATGTAATATTTCCAAAATAATGTCACAGTACAAAAATGTGGACCATAGGTCTCAAAAGTGTCAATAATACACCGTTGAGATTATGCCCTCAATACATATGGGATATATAAAAATAGTACTCTCGGCACGCATGAAGTCCAACTCTATTGTAATCTCTAGGCCTATTTTCCTCGTTATAATAGACAACAATGTTGGATAGACATCGAAATAGTTGGACCCATGCTCGAGGTACTCCCACTACATGAGTTTGCATGGAGGGCAGCAGATCCTCGATCTCCTCCATGGGAACACCACAGGTGAGGGGCGTCATGTTCCTCTCTACCCACCTCAGGACCCTCTTAGCCTCTGTTGATGATGGAAATACCTCTACAATAGCTCCCCCCGACTGAATATTCTCTCACAGACGATGTTGGGTTCAAGGGAAGTATGTTGGTCATACTGGCTCCACATTTTTACATAACAGGTTGGAAGTTAGTATTGTGATGTTACAAAAAACATATTTTATTTTATTTTATAAAATTGAAACTTAGAAATTTAGAAATTCAAAAATGTAAATAAGTAGCTATATTGCCACATGTTGCACTAGGGGCATAAGCATGTTTGGGTCCCTTAGGAAATTGATACCCTCATATGGGTAGTCTTCAATGGAGGGTGTTAGCACTCTTATTTTTGTAATCAAATTTTGGCCTTAATGGTGCTACAAGAAGTTTTGGTAGCATATTTATCAAATTTGTTTTTGAATATTAATGCAGGAGTTCTGCTTATGTTAAAAGCTATGTTGCATTGGTTTTCAGGACGAGGGAACGGCAGGGACGGGGGGACGCGTCCCTGAGACGGCTAGAGTGCACCCCCAAATTTTTTAGGGGACGGCGGGTTGGGGACGGCAACAATATATATATTAAAAAATATTAAAATTTTAAA
>CBVK0100408666.1:0-19103 GCA_900067695.1 Picea abies | reverse complement strand
GCTGATGTCCCCCCCAAGTTTGGTATGTTGTTATCAAGATCTTGGATAAAAAGACTGGGGGGAACTTTGCAGATGGACCTCACATATGCTACTATCTCAGTGTTTGGAGAACATAGGAGGCTATAAAGGGAAGCCCAACTGGCCTATATAATCAGTGATGAAGCCAACCCTACCAACCATCCCATTTTTGCCTTGGACACTGATTTAGGTTCCAGTGTACTACAACTCACTAATGCTCCTGAGCCTCCTCTGAAACTCATAAAACTACCCACCACTTCCAATAAATTTCCTCCCTCCATCACCCCCATCTGGAAAATGTTCTTTGATGGAGCCTTTTCCAGGGAAGGCACTGGAGCTGGGGTGTTTTTTGTGTCACCTGCTCAGGAAACCATGTCTCTGTCATACAAACTAGAATTTGAAGCTACCAACAATGTGGCAGAGTATGAAGCTCTTGTCCTAGGATTAAGAGCTGCAAGGGAAATGGGAATCCAGGAAGTAGCAGTGTTCGGAGATGCAGAGTTGGTGATCCAGCAGATTAAGAACACTTATCAGGTTAAGCATCCTCGACTCGGAAGCTACAGAAATGAGGTATGGGAATTAATTGACAGTTTCTTCTTAGCATTCAACATTTCTTTTGTCCCAAGAGAGAAGAACACAGTGGGAGATTCCTTGGCTACATCAGCAAGCAATTTCAAAGTTCCCTTGTCGCCCAAATTCAGATACAATGTAGAAGTAAAATACAGGCCCTCCATGCCTAAAAACATCAAACATTGGAAGGTATTCGAGGATGATCTTGAGATCAAGAGATTCTTGGAGACTATCGAAGAATTTTTAGAGATGCATATCGACGAAGATTCTGTCTCTGAAGAAGAGCTTGATGGGGGTAAGTTTCTGAGTAAAATAGCAGAGTGTAACATTGTGCAGTTCCCCAGCAACCATATTCCAAGGGGACTGGTTCCTTTGGAAAGGCTTTTTTATAGAAATGATGTGTCATTAAAAGGGGAAATCTTGGAGGATGACGTTGGTACTATTTAGTGCAACATTGGCATTGAGAGTGAGCCCAAGTTTGTCAAATTGTCAAGAAGTCTGACAAAGGAGCAGAGGTCTGAATACGTTGGACTTTTGAGGGAATTTGTTGATGCTTTCACCTGGACCTACAAATACCTAAAAAGATATGACACCTCTGTCATCGAGCATAAAATCCCATTGAAAGGGGAGGCCAAGCCATTTAGGCAGAAGCTAAGACAGATCAATCCTATGTTGCTGCCTATTATGGAGAGGGAAGTGAAGAAGCTGTTGCAAGCCCAGATCATCGTACCACTAAGATATTTAGAGTGGGTGGCCAACTTGGTACCAGTAAGGAAAAATAATGGAGAAATCAAACTCTGTTTAGACTTTAGAAACATGAACAGGAGCTCACGGAAGGATAACTACCCCTTACCAAAGATGGAACATATACTGCAGAGGGTAACAGGAGCATCCAGGATGTCCATGATCGATGGTTTCTCTGACTACAATCAAGTCTTTGTTCTGCCTGAGGACAGGGAAAAGACAACATTTACCACTCCATGGGGCACATTCATGTATACCAAGATGTTGTTTGGATTAATGAATGCAGGGGCAACGTTTCAATGTGGCACGGACATAGCTTTCATTGGGGAAAAGGATAAATTTGTGGTCATCTATCTGGATGACATCATAGTATTTTCAAAATATGATAAAGAACACTGTTGTCATCTCAGGAAGGTTTTCCTGAAATGCAGGAGTTTTGGCATTTCATTAAACCCTAAGAAATCTCTGTTTGCCATGCAGGAAGAAAATTTACTAGGCCACATAGTATCAGCGGAAGGAGTCAGGATCGATCCTAGCAGAGTTGAAGCAATACAAGCCTTATCAATCCCGAGGTCCAAGAAGGAGGTCCAATCTTTCCTTGGTAAGATTAATTTTCTGAGGAGGTTTGTGCCTAACTTTGCTGAGGAGGTAAAACTTATAACATCCATGTTAAGGAAAGGAAATGAAGTGAGGTGGACTTCTGAATCGTGAAATTCCTTTGAGAAAATAAAGAAGGCCCTGTCTAAAGCCCCCATGCTTATCAGTCTCGATTACTCAAAGGATTTCTTTATTTTCTCCTTTTCCTCACCTGACATGGTGGCCGTTGTTTTATTACAGACAAACAAAATTGGGCTAGAGCAGCCTGTTGCCTATTTCAGCCGAGCATTGAGGGATGCCGAAGTCAGGTATGACACTATGGAGAAGCAATCCTATGCCCTGGTAAAGGCTCTCAAGGCATTCAGAATCTATGTCCTGCAGTAAAAAATCATCGCTTATGTCCCCTCAGCCGTTGTTAAAGACATTCTTATTCAGCTTGACATAGACGAGAGAAGGAGTAAGTGGATAGAAAAGATTATGGAATTTGACCTGGAAATAAAGCCTACCAAATTGATCAAAGGTCAAGGTTTAGCCAAGCTGTTGGCTGAAGCAAATTGCCAAGATTTGGGGGTAAGTTTCATCAATGAATGCTCAGGAATTCAGCAGGGTCAGCTACTTGAAATAGACCCTCAAAGGGAGCCCCCATTGGCTCGATGTCCCTGGTATAAGGATGTCATATATTTTCTGCAAGAGTTGCGGCCTCCAGACGGCCTGCAAAGAAACAAGGAAAAAGATTTGAAGCTCAAAGCAGTCAGATATTTCCTTATTGATCAAGTTCTATATTGGAAAGATCCCCTGGGGTTTCTTTTGAAATGTGTAGATCCGAAAGAGGCTGATAGGATCATGGTTGAATTTCACGACAGCCTATGTGGAGGGCATCATTTCTGGAAGACCACAGCCTAAAAAATCCTCAAGGATGGATACTACTGGCCCACCGTATTCACTGACGTCTGCAGAAGGGTCAGAGATTGCACCAAATGTCAAAGATTTGTAGGAAAACAACAGATCAAGTATTTTTCGTTAAATCTTGTGGTTGTTTCAGGACCTTTCTAGCAATGGGGCCTAGATTTCATTGGAGAAATTCACCCCGCTTCCAGTGGGCAGCACAAATGGATCCTAACTGCTACTGATTTCTTCACCAAGTGGATTGAAGTTGTCCCTACTAGGAGTGCTTCCCACAAGGTAATCATTGGATTCCTGGAAGACCTCATCACAAGATGCGACTGCCCAAGTAAGATCATCACTGATAACGCAGCCTCTTTCAGGGCTGAGCCGTTAGCCAAGTTTTGTGGGCAATTCAGGATCAAACTGATTCACTCCACCCCATACTATCCCAGGGCAATGGTTTAGCAGAGTCCTCTAACAAAAGCCTAATAAGGATCATCAAAAGACTGTTGGAAGACAACAAGAAGGCCTGGCATTCAAGATTGAAATTTGCTCTATGGGCCGATTGAGTGACCACGAAGAGATCTATAGGCGTCTCTCCTTTCCAATTAGTCTATGGAGCAGAGGCTATTTTTCCTTCTCATTTAACCATTCCCATAGCAAAATTCCTCCAGGATCATCAAGAGGAGCCTGATGACATGATCAAAAGAATTCATCAGCTAGTGGAAGTCCAACAGGCAAGGGAGCAGGTAATGGGCAGAATTTGGAGCCGTCAGCAAAGGATCAAGCAAATTTTCGATAAGAAGGCCAAGAAGGAAGAGTTTCGGATAGGAGACCTGGTACTGAAATGGGATGCTCCTAAACAAGATAAAGGCAAGCACGAAAAATTCGAAGCCCTATGGATCGGGCCTTTCAAAGTATCTGAAGTTTCTTGAATAACCCCTACAAGGTACGTGATTTGAAGGATCAAGAAGTTTTCAATGGCCCTGTGAATGGGCATTTCCTAAAAAGATTTTTCTCTTGAGCCGCACATGGCTCTTTCGCGCTTGTAAATATTTTTTTTCTTTCCATCTTTAAGTTTTAAATAAATGACCCCATAGCCCAACCACAAGGCACTGGAGCTGCAAAATGAGTCCTTAGAGCATCACAGGGATGACTCTATCCCCCATGGAGCCTAATGTTAGTAACATTTCTTGTCATGAGAACAAGAGTATTCAGGTCTGCAAGTTGCACGAGAAGCGCCCGAGCATAGCACGGAAAAATCTCATTTTAGGATTCCAAGCAAGTAAGCGGGTGAGATTATATTGTCAACGGTATGGATTCATCCATAAGAGAATATCGGCAGTTAGCGGGAAATCACGGTTAGCGAAGTTGCGTTGAGATTAGCACGATGGATAGTGCCCATATTGCATGCAAGAAAGGATAGCAGTTGTCCATCCAAAGGACACGTGGTGTGAGATCTAGTCACGTCAGCTTTTTAGCATTCGGGAGTTCGAAGGGTGAGGGTTCTATGTCGTTCTACATCTCGAAACCTCGAACCCTGAAAGCACCGAAAGCGCCCAAAGTCGGGCCCACAGTATCACGGAGTAGTCTCAGCCATCCATCCAAAAGGAACACATGGTGCGCTATTAGGCCCCTCACCTTTTCGCCCATCGTGACTCTGATGCACAAGGAGCAGCTCCTTCATATCCCCGAAACACAAAGTGCCAGGAGCATCCAGGACCCGAGCCCACAATATCACCGAGTGAGTTCAGGATTGTTAGATCTGAGAGGGATGTGTGGCGCCAAATTAAGCCATCTCGGTGTTTCGCTCATCGCGACTGTGATGAGCAAGGATCAGCCCCTTCCTATTCACGAACGTCGAAATCATCTTTGAGAATAAACGCAGGGTCACAGCCCGTGATCACTTGGAAAATAAAAAGAGTTGTGCAAGAGGGGCCAAAGGAATCAGGTTCAGTCACAGAGGGGATCATCGCGATCTCCAGGTGCCATCGGATCCGATCTCAATCCTATTTCTCGCTTGGAGTAAATGAAGGTGAGAGGGGGTGGTTGAAATCTCTCCTCATTCATTAAGTATAAGGTATGGAGGGTTTGGTAAGCTATCTGCCTGAGAGGGTCCTGTGTACCAATTTTTCCAAAGAAGCCATGCCGAGTCCTCGACTAGCCAAAGAGGTTTGCACATGCTAACTCAGCACTTAATGGCTCAGATACTCCCCTTGCAGGAGCCATGCATAGTTAAGGCGGCATCTGATGAAGAATATCCATTCGGATTTGGCTGAAGGGACACCAAACCTCGAATGACTAAGAACGCCTCTGTTAGGTGAATTTTTCTGAGTATATAGACTCAATTTTTGTATTTTGTAATGATCGATGGTTGAGCAAGGCTCCCGGTTGTAAAGCTTTAATGAAGCACTGTTATTCCTGGTCATGTGTGGAATTTTGAGACTTCTTGCCTTATGAATGTCAGTTTATTTCACGTCTTTGTTTACACTGTATTAGAGCAACTCGGAATTGGAGGATCCAGTCGAGTTGTGACTGTTATAGGATGATGTAGGTTGGATCACTGTAACAGTTTCATTATTTCTAATCAGTCTTTTTGATTTTCTTAGCGCTGAACGACTTGGAATTGGAGGATCCAGTCAAGTCCCCCCTTTCAGTTTCTCGAAGCCCTGAACCAAGAGGATCTTGCATTTAGTTTTTCTTCTATGAACTGCTGAAAGGCTTGTTGCCTGAGGTAGTTTGCTCACTCTTCTTAACAAGTCTTCCATCTGCTCATCTTTTAATCAACTCACTGACTGAAGTTAGATCAAGACCTCCTTTGTTCCTTACATACCAGACCCAGTCCTTGAGTTAGAGTGATATCTTCCCGAGTCTCTACCCATTTGATCACCCATTAAAAACTATTGTGACATAAAACTGATGGGCGTTGGGCTCTGCTCCTGCAAGCAATCCAAGAGTGACTTATGATGCCAACACCAGTTTCTCATACAGCTCAACAAAATCCATGGTGTCTACTTCCTCTTCTGCTATAGGCTCTAGTGTTGCAGTCATCTCCTGTTCAACTCTTGGGCTGAAATTTTTGAGAAATTATGTTGAATTCTCTTCTCCTGCAATCTGTATGACTGTCTCTTTGAAGCCATCTTCTGGTTCTGGATTGTCCAACCAATCCTCCAACATATTCATCCCTTGCTTCCATTGAGTGAGAAATTCATCTGAATTCTCCTCTTTTTTTGTTGGGGAAGACATCAGTTTCTGCTCCTTCTCCTCCTCTTTGACAGTCATTTATGGTTGTCTTTCCTCTGCTTCACCTGCATCACAAACACAACTAGTTTTAAAAGCATTCATCCCCATGGCCTCTCTCTTGGATTTTTGTTGCACCACCTCCTCATGTGCAATACTTGTACTAGACTCTGTTGGACTATTTGGTAGGAATATTTGAATTCCCCCAACGATCAGAACAATCCTTTGATCCTCCTCCTCTGTGATGGAGTTATTTAACTTATCATCATCTTCATTAACATGGCCTACAAATCCACATGAATCTTCATATAGATGAGGTCTCTCCTTTGCCTCCATTTCATATGTCAGCACCCCTTGTTGATATGAACTCTCTTCATAGCTCCTGAGACCTTCAGACAGTCTCATCTTTCCCCTGCCCACTTGAAAAATTGGGATTCCAGTCCTGCCCTCCTGGTAGTCCCTAAGATCTCGGCTTGATCCCATCTCATCGCCCATCTGGAAATCCAAGAATTTATCTCTACCCTCCTATAAGTTCATGAGATCTCTATATGATCTCATCGTCTCCTCATCACTGAGTTTCCTCCCAATCTCTGGTTCACATATGTGAATCACTTTCTCCTTTATGCCACTGAGGTTTTCAGCATGCCTCGGCCACTTTCTCACTACTTGTTGTTTCCTTCTGGGTAAAAACATATGGACATGCCACTTCGCTTTCCTCTTGAAAGGCCATTCATATTCCCAGTGCACCTTTTCTTCCTGCTGCATCTTCCATGCTAACCTCTCCATCTTTGCTCTTATCTCACTGATCTCCTTGTCAATTTCTGCTTTTCTTTTCTTCTGGCGGTGTCCTCTTTGACCACGCTCATGGCCTTCAGTAGCCATTTTTTCTCCTTTGTCTTCATCCCACCTGGTTAACTACCATTTGTTGCACACCTTGCAACAATATTTACAAAACATCGCACTCTGGTTCCTCCGTCACCTATTGCCTACAGGAAAAATTAAACTTTTGATACCATTTGATGTCATCAGATTATCTCTATTCACCTTCTCACCTGTGCCTACAACCTGCAGACAAAATTTATCTCTTGATACTACTTAATGTAGTCATATTTTCTTCTCTTTCCTTTTCCTATTGTCTGCAAGCAATTTTAAGCTTTAATATCACTTGACGATATCAAACTATCTTTGTCTCCTTTTTTTGTTGTTTGTAAACAAACCCTGGCTCTGATACCACTTGATGCAGACCCCCCTTCTCCCCTCAGGGATGCATGACCTACCAGTCTAGGATCATTCAAATCAAGGAGTCAGATCTACTCTTTGGGCCTTTATTAGACCCTAATAAATCTACACAGGTCCAATTTCCTTCAAAGTGTAAGTTTTGTCAAACCCGAGGGTTCTTTCCTGGCCCCTTTGAAGAATTTAAATAACAGACACTAGCTCCCCTCGCTAGGTCCTTTCCTTCACATGTGACCTTGGGCTATGACCTCATGTAAGCACGTGATTGCAGGGTGGCCAAGAGTGGTTTGACACCACATCACTTTTCTCCCCGCAATTCACTATCAATTTCCATGTATCCCTTTGGCAATATTGTGGTTTCGATTGCGGCCCACTCTAGGATTTTTAAAGTTTGATCACTTTTTGTCCCCACAATTAAGCATGACCGTGGATCTTGTGATCTCGGGCGATCCTTCTTGACCAATGTCTAATATCTTCCTCCTTTTCTTTCTCGTCTTTGGAGCACGCTCTCCCACATTTCCACAATCTATCAATGCGTGTCCCTTTCAAATCAATGATCATGATTTTGTTTGACAATTCAGGATTCGAGAGCTTCAAAATATTCACCCCTACTTCCTCTAAAATGGATATCTTCCAAAGTGGAATATCTACTGACACCTGTCCTCAGAAAATGGATGGCTCAGGTGAACTCTGGCTCTCCATCCTTCATGAATTCTTGTTCAACACACTCCTTTTTCTCCCAGAGTGACTTTTCTCTGAAATGGAAAATCTTCTACCACGTGTCCTCCTCAAATTAGCATCTTTGGTCCACTTCGAGACTTCAGAACTTTCAACCAAGACCATATCAATGCTCTTTGGCCCCCTTTTCAATCAACTGTCGAGATCCACTTCGAGGCTTCAACACTTTCACTCTTCGCTTTCCTCTGGAGTATTTTGTACCTGGAGCTCTAGATCTAGCGCCATGCGTCCACCTAAAATCAACGACTCTAGTCCACTTTGGGACTTTGGCCTTTGGAAGTATCAACTTCTCCACACTCGCTTTCTCCCCAAGTTCATGATCTGTCAACGCGTGTTTCCCATACATCGACGACCATAAACTACTTCATTATTCAAGCTTCGACAGTTTCAAACTCTCCTCCTGCGCTTTCTCTCGGAGTGCTTTCACCCGAAGTCGACGATATGTCGACGCGTGTATTTCAAAGATCGATGACTATGATTTACTTTAGCTCTTCAGTCTTCAAGAATCTCAGCTCCTTCACACTCACTTTCTACCAAATTGTTGAGCTCGCGGATCTCTGTCGTGTGTCTTTCTGAATCGGATGACTACGATTCACTTTGGATATTTGGGCTTCGAGGTTTTCAACTCCTGCACTCTCACCTTCTAAGTGCCTTCAGCCAAAGTCTTTGATCTATTGACATGTACCACCCATAGAGACTGATGACCATGATTTACTTCAGTTCTTCGACGATTTTTCTTTCTCCTTGACCACAAACTTCTGAAATGCTCTTACTCCAGAGTTGTGGATCTTGTGCCACCTATCCTTCTAGATGATGGATGGTCCCTAATCACTTCAAGACTTCAAGACTTTGAAGAATCCTCTCTCTTGTGCACACAAAGGGTTAAGTCTCATGCACTTTACCTGGATCCAATGAATGTTAATCCTCTACGCTCAGATCCTACGACTGGGATCTATTTCTTCCTCGGTGCGCTTCCTTAGGTATCTAGATGTGGATTCAGCAGTTCATATTTATTCCCACAACTGATCTAACGGCTCTTGTCACTCCTCCTCTTGAGCTACTTTGTTCTCCCGGACTTGGGAAATTTTGTAAGTGTTCAAAGGTTGTGGCCTTTGAACTTTCTCCTATGAACCCGACTATATTGGGTCTCGTCTTCACTTTTCCTCCTGAGCTTTGAAAATGAAATTTGACCTTGGATCTAGTGCACACTTGTGCATTGCATGTAAACTTTCACTACCCCTCCTAAGCTTGTGAAATTGAATTAAATTCACTTCTGTGCGCACTCCTTGCACTATCTCTCTTGAGATTTTTCTTACTCAAGTTCTAAGATTTCAATCCCTTTATTCCTCAAAAGGATTCTTGTGCCTTCTCGACAATTTTTTCGCAATGCACATCTTGCTGAACATTTCTATAGAGTGCTCATTAACTCTATGAGTATATTCCTCTAATACTATTCTCTTTGAACTTGACAAAGAGTTCTCCTTGTGCACGCTTGCACCTTCTCAATGCCCACCTGGCAGAGCTCTATAGAGCTCTCAGTGACTCTGTCTCCCTATTCTTCCTCAGCATAGTTTCTCCTTTAAGGTATTCAACAACCTTGAGGTTTCCCCTAAATTGTTATCACTCTGGTGCACCCTCCTGGCATGTTCTTTTATGAATCCACAGAGTTCATATGCGCACTCCTTGCATTGGCTACAAAACCTCCAATGTTATGTTGTCCACTCCTTGCATAGCCTAGAGAATCCATAATGATATTTCAAACTCAACAAAGATAGAAAAATCTATCTTCCTACTGCAGATGAAATATATCATACATCTACAACATATATAAACACACAGATAGCACAAAACAAACATTCATTTCATACAGAAATTCATAAATAGTGAAATATGTTCCTTTCTATTAATTTGAATGCTTGGTTACAATGTGTGTAGGTTGGACTATAACAAAGTCTCAACTCTCTCCTCTTCTCTCTTCTCTACCTTCTACAGCCTCTACTGGGCACGTGTTACAATAAAAAAAAACCACGGGGCTCCTCGAGCCTCTTCCTTTAACTACTCTAGTGGTGTATCTTCACCATTTACAATGTCTATCTACTTCAGAAAAATAAAAAACCTAACTCCCACTTAAGTTCTGTTACATTAAATTCTAGTAGTGAAACTCCCAGATCACTCAAGATCATTCATCTCCCAAGCATTTTGATCTTCTTCAATTTTTAATCAGTTCAAAAAAATATTTGTAGAAAAATACCAGTGTTAAGATTTCAAATTGATTCAAAGGTGCGCTAAGGCGTTGAGCTGTCTCTCCACATGTGCTTGATGACTATGCTCCTGCATCACAAGTGTTCCTTCATTCCTACACTGTTCTTCGTGGAATATATTTTTATGGAAATGGTTTTCATATTTATGTCCAGATCATTCTAGGTTCACCATGTATTTTCAGTTTGTAGATCATTAATTTCAGCATGAACAGTTTGGTCTCTCATGAGAGCCCAACAAAGGCAACCATGGAGAATTCAAGTGAGATCAATCTACCCGAATTGATAGAAAGTTGTATATCGACCATTCTCTCCTTCACTACTCCACGCGACATCTGCAGACTCTCATCCATCTCCAAGATCTTCACATCTATTGTGAATGGTGACTCCCTTTGGAACAAATTCATTCCTCAACAATGCTACCAGATCCTTCCCAAAACCATCACTCCCATTTAATTTTCTTCAAATAGTGAACTATATTTCCTCCTCTATGATTTTGTTCTCATAGATGGGAGAAACCATATATTTTCATTGGAATGATCCACAGGGAAGATAAAATACATGTTATCTGCAACATAATTATCCATCCCATGGGGAAACTTGTCTATTCCTTTCCCCAAGGGGGAACTGTGGATCATCCAGGAAATATTTTCCCAAAGTTAGTCCCAAGGAAGAAACCCCCAGGAACTGATGTGGACACAAAAGGAAAACCTCCCCATGATCAAAAATACCCCCCAAGGGATGTGCCCCCAGGGAAAGGTGTGTTAACCCAAGGAAATTTAAAACCTCTAGTTGTACTACTTCCCTCATTTTGATTAGGGAAAACCCCAAAACCACTAGGCATACTCCATCCAAAAGGCACACCCGCACCCATTGATGATGATCCACTCATTGGATTGGTGGAGGTGGAAGGAGTTCCACTTCCGATGCTGAAACCAAATCTCGGTCCCCCACTGGAAAAGAATCTTGAAGTTGGAGTTCATGTAGAAGGGATGGGCATAGGGATGCTAGGTATACTAATAGATGGAGATGATGACACAACTAATGTCCCTCGGATTGAGGAACCAAAACAAAAAGGTATGGTTGTTGTAGGTCCAATGGAGCTAAGGGGTGGCAATGTGGACATTACTAGGATGCCCCCAAAGGAATTTTCCCCTATCCCACTTGGGGATGGGATTGTAGGCTCAAATACACTAGACAAAACACTAGGTCCGGACATGGTGGGAGGATTACTAAACAAAGATAAAGTCTCACTAAAACATTCCCTTACTTGGACAAGTAAAGGGGCGTCTGGCTCAGTTAAAGGTGGATTGAAATTTGGTGGAGGATGTTCGTCTACCACCTCTACTTCAACCAAACCGATCTTGTCAAACCAAATAAAATACCCTTCAAAGTCTTTGCCACTTATGTTGCATCGCTTTAGAGGTGGTTGCACCTCTGTAATGGGCTCAAGTCCTTGTAATAAATGATATTCTCATGGTAATTCATATATGGTGAATAAGATATGTTACTAAAAAACACGAATCAACATATGGCTTACCTAGACTCAGAATCAAAGAGAACACCCCTAATAAAATCTAGGCACACAACAAGAAAACCAATTGGCTTAGAGTCCTTTCGAAAACAAACCATATGGGGGGGTCAAGTCCCCCACAAGGTTAGCTAGAGAAGTTGTGAGGAGCATTTTCGATGATATACGCGAAACAACCATGAATGGTACAAGTACCCTTTATTAAAGCGGGCACCCTCCGAGGGAACTGAGACCGTGAACAGACATCAACCCTAGGTACCATAGGCATGTCCTACCTACAATCACATATTTATCTCCCTAGGAAAGGTCACTAAGGCTACAACCTAACAATCAATGGTTAGGCAAATAGTCATAAGTAACACTGCATGTAAGGGCAGGGTAACTAAGACCTAAGCTCTGAAGTCATTAACCAATGAAACCCCTATATATGTAATGATCGAAGTGGTACCACAAACACAAAAATAATTAGATGGGTGTAATCTCCCTACTTTCCCCAATGCGACCTCGTTCTTAACTCCTATGTTAGAGGAGGCTTCTGACACACCGATTGCAAGAATGGATTTTCATGCTCTTTAATGACTCCTAAGTTGAGTTTTGTGGCCTTGGATAGGGAAAGAGAATTTATTTTCTTTGCCAATTTCAGAAATAAGTCCTCACACTCACCAAGCAATCGAAAAAAAACTCATATATGAAAAAAACCAATGCTTCTAATGCACTTTAACACTGATGCTTCAAAATCAAATCTAGCATGTGTTGATTTTTCAAGAGAGATGATATTGTGTGTATATATATATATATATTATTTAATATGGAAAATGATCACAAATGAAAGATATATATCCACATAACAACAAGATATATCCTCAGGGAAACCCTCAAGGGGGATAAAACCCTACAAACTTTCCTCACTATAGATTCCTCCAACATGTACAGTGTCATACAATGCTCTTTCACAAAATCAAGACCAAAGAGACCCAGACACAAACCAAGAATAACCTCCTAGATATGTGTGCACTAATCTCTTGTACTTATATTCAATGAGTGATCAAAATGACTCGACATAACCTCTATTTATACTCTAAAAGACCTAAAAGACATGACTTATCAATTAACCCTTTCACAATTACACTTAGGAATAACCAATACAATTACACTTAGGAATAAATTCTGAAATTACATAAAATCTCAGCACTCCCTCTTAATGAGGAAGGTATTCTATTTGGAACAGAATCTAACACTATTTCCATCCACACGAGCTCATGAACATTGATTTTCGAACACACAAATATATACATCATAGGAAATCCATAGTGACTTCACAACATGCATCCATGGTCGATGGGTAGCTCTCGAATAGCTACAACATGTCATCATGAGACTATCAAGTTTCCCAAAGAAAACTCAAATACATTATGCATGGCATCCAATACCCTGTGATAAAATTTGTACCTTGTCTCTTTAGCATGCATTCAGGGTCGGTGGGTAGCTCTCCAATAGATACAACATGTCATCTTGACATCCACTACCCTGTGATAACATATGAAGCCATCACTCCCTATGAAGAGGGACTACGTCGAGCTTGTCCCAGGAGTACTCAAACTTCATCCTTGACAATGCATTTTTCATCACATCCACTACCTGCTCATCAATAGCCACATATTGGAGCCTCACTTCTCCCTTCTGCACCATATCCCTAACATAGTGGTACCTAATTTCGATATGATTTGACCTATCATGAAACACAGGGTTCTATAATAACTTTATACAACTCTGGTTGTCACACAAGATACAAGTCACCTCCATCTCAATATCAAATAATCCAGTAAGCAATTTCCAAAGCCACACTGCTTTGCGACTTGATGCACATGCTGCCACATACTCTGCCTCAGTTGTACTAAGTGCTACACATGACTGCTTCTTACCAATCTGTGAAATAATACAGGATCCTAAAGTGAAGCAACATCCCAATGTACTTTTCTGGTTTGCAACATTATCATCCCAATTTGAATTTGAATATCCAAGTAGACTGGTGTCACTATCTGCAACATACTTGAGCCCATAATCCATTGTACCTTTAAGGTACCTCATCACATGTTTTACTACAATTAGGTGAACACATATGGGGTCAATCTTGTACTATCTTAGGGTGTTCAAAACAAAACATATATATGGTCATGTATTCATCAAATACATCAATGATACACTCATCTCCCTATATAATGCAGCATCCACAGCCTCTAAAGTCGTATCATCCAACAACTTCATATTTTATGCCATCGATGTAGCCATCGGTTTACGTTCCAACACCCCGAACCTCTTCAGGATCTCCACAACATATTTTCCCTGACCAGGGAAGATCTCATTTGTCATACTTCTAATCCTAATTAGTAATGGATGAGACTAGGATCCTTCTTTTTAAACTCAAATGCCAACTCCCTCTATCACTGAAAACAAACCCTATTGTCCACTCTACCTCACTGGTTGCTCCCTCTATGATTGAGGAAAAATCCATACACCATCCCTCCTGACTAGTTGCCTCTTCTATAAACCATGATTCTATCATGAATAGTAGGCATGCACAGTTGTATCCCAATAAACATATTAATGCAAAGAGTATTCACAATAGAACACTATGTGCATCACTAGTTCCTCACGTCTTCTATAATTGCAACAACAAATTTGACAAACACCTCTCTACGCAGCAATAACATTGTCTCTTTTACATTGTATCCCCTTGCATATTTCCAAATGTGTGTTCACAAACTCAGACACCTGAATCAGGGTTCTTTCCATTCGAGAGGATTCTCTTTGCATTCCCAAATGGATATACAATGGATTTGCATTCAATCGATCACCTCTTTCCTAGCCATTGCTTCCAACGACAAATTGCAAGTAATCCAAAACATGGAAACCATTGTTCTTCTCTTGTATTTTTCTTGAGGTAATCATTACAATCTTACACTTTTCCATATTCATTTTTCGTGAATAACATTTGATATAAACATGCACCAGTGGTTCAAGTGATCGTGACATACTTAACAACGTCGAATAATTTGTATCATAACTGACACTGACTATGCCAAATACTTGGCTCCAAGCAGATGAAAATGCCAACCATGAACAAGGATCAAGTCCAAATCATTAATATGGTAGTTGCACAACTCCTCTTTATCCCTGGCCTTCAAAAATTTTTAGCCTATCCTACCAAACTGATACCAAAATGATGCAGCGCTAATGCTGCCCACAAAGTAAAAGAAGGAGAGATGGCCCCTAGAAGCTTGCGTTGCACATATTGGATCATTTTTGGTATAATAAAATAGTCACGACAATATATTCTTGTGTAGGCCTCTCTCATAAGCCTTTCTAGCATATTTATTCACACCATATTGTCATCAAAGGAATTCTCATTTCACAATACACAAATTGCTCCCACAACATTCTCATGCTCATAAACCCACTCGCATTTTATCAATATACAATGTCATCATCTGCATTGGAGGATTTGAAACAATGCCATATTATTTCTCTTCCTCATGGTAATTCCATTACTTGGATATTTTGAAATGATGCCATCGATCATTTTCATTGCTACCAGCACCACATGGTGCAAAAAGTCACATCCAAAATTAAATAGATTGAAAATTGCAAATCCCATTTTGTCCCATCTGTGATCACCTAATCAATCTAATCCCATTAGTTTTCACATTTCCATTCAATGATTTAATTCTTCATCTTTTCCCAACTCACGACGTAGATTCTTTATCTCAATTATCCTTGCCTCAGACATATGACACGTGGTTGTTGAAAAGACTGTGCGCACTGAGAACCAATTCTACCGTTGAAACCATCGATCAAATAAACTGCTTAAAATACAACACTTCGGTGGATACTTCTACTTGGAAGCTCCACTATTTTGGCATCTCAATGGAAATCTATCACAAATTTCCATAGAGGTTGTCTTTTGGTATCATGATATCTCCACCAACTTAGACAACTCCACAACAGGAAACTAGGCCTATGATATTTCAAATAAATTCATAGACATGCACAAGATCACGGGCATCATCGAGGCCCCGAGCTTCACGGATTTTCACAACACACAAATCTAGGTCACCCTCATCATGTTTCTCTATGTATATCTATTGGACACCATGGACCATTCTATGTCAGACCATTTGGTCTCCATATTAAAGTCGGAAGGAGGAGCACTCGATAATTCATTTGGCTTCTTCACTTTCCAAACATAATGAAGGTCGAGACAATATTGAGTATTATACTCAATGCCACTGTTGTACGATCGCTCCCCACCATAGTAGACCCTGAACGGGCCATTCTTGGAAGAAAATAAGCCATGACCACACACATCATAAGTATTTCACTATCAATCACTAGCTGACTTTTAACCAAAACAACCACCACCTATTTTTTTTTGTAGTTGTTTCATGAATATATGTTGATATGAGAATAATCAGTAAAAGTGAGAAATTGGATAATAAAGGCGTTGAGAACAAGATCATGATCTGCAATCCAAATATCCCTCCTCTTCCACGCCTTCCACACATCCCATAAGAGAAAATAAATTATTGGAACTAACCAAATGCATCAGGCTACTAGATCTTTTGTCCTGGGAAAAATTATAGCATGCACTTCATTTTCCATATTTATTACACCCAACGATTTTCTTTGACAAGGGCGTATCCATTGTCATTTGAAGATATGACGATGGGATTTCCATTTGTAATTCCATATTTACAGTCAGTGGCTTCAGATTTCGAGCATGGAGCCAACTTTGCAGTGGTAGGTGCCACTGCTCATGACATTGATTCCTTCATTGCTCCCATCTCTCTCACTGTTCAGATCAATCCCACCGAATCCAAACACAAGATATCTCTCTTATTTTCCCAGGACCTCCTGTGAGGGAGTTAGGCCTGGTCCCGCTCTGATACCATGTTGATTTGGATCACAACTGAAAGATAGATATCCACATAGTAACAAGATATATCCTCAGGGAAACCGTCAAGGGGGAGAAAAACCTGCAAAATTTCCTCATTATAGCTTCCGACAACATGTACAATGTCATGCAATGATCTTTCACGAAATCAAGACCAAAGAGACCCAAACACAAACCAAGAATAGCCTCCTATATAAGTGTGTACTACTCTCTTGTACTTATATTCAATGAGTGATCAAAATGACTCGATATAACCTCTATTTATACTCTAAAATACCTAAAAGACACAACTTATAAATAAACCATTTCACAATTACACTTAGGAATAACCAATACAATTATACTTAGGTATAAATTCCGAAATTACAGAAAATATCAATAGCATGCAACAATTTTTTTTATCTTTTTGAGGCTTTTCCCCAATTTGCAATGTAAACAATTCCTAATTTAAACAAGAAAGACAAATACAATAGGAAATGAAAAAAAAAAAAAACATGCAAAAGTACTATAGGATATTAGGAATGAGGCTGGATCAACCTACTCTAATGTCACTATAGGGATCACACCCAAAAAATTGCCTAGGAAGGAAGATCTAGTGATGAACAAAGGTAGTACAAGGGAAAATAAAATAACCAATGATAAACACAACTAGATATCTTTAGATCTATTGGATTCTCATCCCAACTTCACTAGAAATATCGGATAGAAAAGGAAACTATCCAATAAGTGACAAACAATCCACACAAATAAACTCAAGTAAAATTTTAAAAGAAATTTATGTGGCAATCAAATATTCAAACAAAGATCAATATAGGTAATAAAATACCAATGCAGAACACTTTGGATCAGAGGACAAACCTACAACCAAAGTTTAGGGTTTGGATCTACAAAATTGTAGTTTTGACGAGGCCTCGTGGGACACAAGCCTATCAACAAGTGAGGGTGCCTCATGGGACAGTCATAGTGAAACAAGTGAGGGAATGCAAAATTTTCCTTTTTGGAAAAGATGGATATGTTGTAGATATTACATATTTGGATCAAACCTATCAGATCTACCAAATCTAGACCCTAGGATGACTGAAAAGGAAGAATACCCAAAATAAAATCACAAAAATATAGGAAGAGGTAGGAAAAGAGACTGAACTAGAAAAGAATTCTTCCCCAGTATGGTCGCCAATATGTTATGGGATTTTTTCTCATAGGGATCTCACTGAAAATTAGTAAGATCTCTCTAGAATTGGCCTAGCAATCCTAGACATGAATGGGCTATATTTCTGATGGTTCTCTTAAAAACAAGCAATAATATTATTACACAAGGAGATGGGAGAATGACATACCTTTTCCTCAAGGTTGTACTTAGTCCTAGTTGTTGTAGTCCAGAGGTTCCAGCTCCAACTTCTACAACTTGCTTCATGCACACCATAGACAAAAAAATACCATTTTACTTCTGTTTCTCGTGTTAGAATCCTAGATCTATCTTGGATCTAACGTGATCTATAACAATATAAATTGGATTTGAATATTTATGTATCAAAGATAAACATTCATGGGGAAAACCAAAAGATCTATTAATTAAACATAGAAAATACATATCAATTCATACCTCAACTTGATGAAGATGCATCCTCCTTTAGCCTCCTTTCTCCTTGCCTCTCCGAGTAGCTCCTTGGTCAAGCTAGGTTCACTGAAATTTGGTTGTGATGATGGATACCTTTGCAGTTGGACAACATAACAATACTATGAATTCTCCCTCCATCTTGCCCAAGGCTTTCCTTTGTTATATAGCTCTTGGAGGAGGCTTGTGAGAGGCTTCTAGATCTTCTAGAGACCACTATACCACTAGAGACTTGAATTATGTGAGTTCATAGGCCTTTGAAACTAATATCCAACTCATCTCTCGCTTATCACCTCTTAACTCCCCAATTCTAGAAGTTTGATAGTTCCTCGCTTATTGAGCCACTAGTGTCTAGTGAGGGCCTTGCTTATTGTACATTAGGTGTCTCACGAGGGCCTCCAAAACTTTTCCAAAATGGGTCAAACCTTAGGAAAAAGATGTTTTATGGCTTCTATCCTCTGATGGCTTCCTCTATAGCCTATAGGGTGGAAATTAAGGCTATAACACCTACCCTTCAAATTTGATCATTGTTTAGGAATTCGAGAATCAAGGGAGAAGTTCCTTCAAAGCTTCGTAGAGAAGCCTCAATTTCCCAAATTCTGAACCAAGTATCAGAAACTCGAAAAGAGAGTGTTTTTATCAAGGGAAAATACCACGAAACCTTCACATTGAAGAAGTGACTATTAAGAGCCAAATATCAATATAGCATAGAAAAACCTC